>JBAMJV010011884.1:0-88614 GCA_037951105.1 Echinarachnius parma | reverse complement strand
GAACGGGGGTATTTGCCATTGTGATAATATGTTCACTGGATAGATAATCTTTTTAAAAGAAATTCGTTATTCCGAACACCCAAACAAAAACATTACTGTTGATGATATCAAAGTTCTTTTTAAAAGATTATCTATCCAGTGAACCTAGTCTGTATATTTCTTTATAATGGAAAGTACCCCGTTCCGTTATTTCTGGGCCACCCTGTATAAGCAAATAATATGCGTATGACGTAATACTCCACGTTGGCACTGTTTAACAATAGTAACTAGGTCCGGTAAGCTCCGGCATACTTATCTTGCCGAACCTAGTTACTATTGTTAAGTTTGCCAACGGGGAGTCTATACGTCATACGAATATTATTTGCATACATCACAGAAGCGGTCTATTGGATGTAGTCAACCCGTGCTGTTCACTACCTGTTCGCTGCCTTTGAACCATTTTCGTTTTTAGTTAACGCGCGTTCACAATGACGTCGTTCCCTTCTACACACAATCATGACAAACACTCACACACACCTTACACTTTCAAACATACACATGCGCAAACACACGACCCGACTGAATTATTCAAACTCCAACACAGACACACACACACATACACGCATTCAATCACACAAAACACACACACACTTACACACACGTATACTCACACGCACAAACATCCACTCCCGCACGCACGCACGCACGCACTCGCACTTAAACAAACAACAATGCACACGCGTATACACACAAACACAACATTAATAAAACTCCCACACATACGCATACAGATACACAACACACACCCACACAAACACATGAATGCACACTCACAAATGCACACAAACACCCACAAACGCACATCCACATAAACACAAACACACGCACGCACACTCATCCACGCGAGCACTCAAACAAACACAAACACACGCACACACTCAAACAAAAACCCATACCCGTACACATACGCAGATACACACACGCACGCATGCACTCGCATTCCAACAAACACAAACAAACACATATACACTCACAAACACACACACACGCACAAATGCGCACACACGTACACAAAGCCACACACGCACACATTCAAACACACACGCATACACCAGTTACATAATCCACCACACATACACATACACACGTATAAAACACACACACACACACACATATACATGTTGATACTTCTCTGATTACGTAATTCTGAAGACGGTGCACTGGATTTTCCGACGAACCTGAAATCGGGCATGAACTAGTGCTCAGATTGGCCAGACGACGAGAGAGAACGTAAGTGACGTAATTTCTCGCCTAAATGACGTCATTTCTTCTAGTATAGGGGCCACAAATATGGGTGTTCACTGCAGTTTGGGGTACAATTGTTTTACTTGGCATTCAAACTCCTTGGATCAAAAGAAGAAAATTTATCCAAAGAGACACTCTGTATATCAATTATGGAAATTAGGCCTAATTTGCATAGATACAGAGTGTCTCTTTTGACGAATTTTCTTTTTTTGATCCAAGGAGTATGTATGCCAAGTAAAACAATCGTACCCCAAAATGCAGTCATGGACCCCTTAACCACCCCACTACTCGTCGTCTTCAGGTTTGCGAAAATACCGTAATAAGTCGTACGTACGAGATAATATGTCGTACGTACTAGATAAGTCGTACGTACGAGAATAAGTCGTACGTACGAGATAATTAGTCGTACGTACGAGATAATAAGTCGTACATACGAGATAATAAGCTGTACGTACGAGATATTAAGTCGTACGTACGAGATAATAAGTCGTACGTACGAGATAAAACAAAATGTATCCATGTCCCCAACGGGGCTTCGTACGTTTGCTATTAGAATAAAGCGCACAAGTTCCAGGGGTATCAATAATATTATTTGCGTAATAATACAACAGAAAGCACGGTCGTTCAAACGTTCAAACAACAATAGCTCATAATCTGTATTACACAAAGAACTCACCTGTCTTATTGCCAAACGTGTGATCGATCATGTCAGGCACATTCTGATCGGAGCTAGGGCCCTTCCCGAGCTTCCAGTCAAACACATCGTCCGTCATCTGCGTGAAGTTACACCAACCTGCCTCGAAGGGACACTTGATGCTGGAGATCAGGGGAGGCATTGGTGCTGATGGTTCGAACGTCCTGGAACCTAAAGGTTGTTAAAGTATTTAATTTTTGTGTTTAGTATAAATATATGTTCACATGACAAAAAAGAAGGAATACCATCATACTTAGGTCGCACCAGCCTGTCCGGACATATGTAATGGAGGATAATGCAAATACGTTGTCTTACATAATGTCTCACCAATTTCTCGCATACATATTTCTCTCAATAGAATGAAAGATAATATTCTTAAAGCATGGATTCTCTGTAAATATTGGACAGGTGAAAATAACGAATAAGTAACAAAGGCATAATATTAGAAGAAAAAACAAGTAAGATCAAAAGGAATTACCATCTGGACATGCTCCGCTCTCATACAGTCTCACGTCATCGATGGCTATGTTGTCACGGAACTCATCGCCACCAAGAGCGTGGAAAACAAGCTTTGTTAGGGAACAAAAGAAATTTTTTTAAAATCAATCATACGTTAAAGAACTGATCTCATTCCGAACTTATACAATTTATTACATAATCACGCCACGTCAACAGATACTAATTGAATACCTGTCGTGTTAATGGTATTGTCATTTAGTTATAAATCTTCCCAAAACAGTGAAACAGTTGCACTTCCTCATCAATGTTCCCCTGTTTATGGACTGGATTATCATAACCAGACTAAACAAAATCGGTGTTTCAAGTTTGTGACAATGGGCCGTATGCATAAAGACAAGCAATTGCTTATAAGCAATTGCTTTAAGCACAAGCAAGAGCTTGTCAAGCAAAAGATCAAGTTCAAGCAATTGCTTGAATTCATATGCACAGGCTTTTGCTTGTGCTCAAACCTTTTGCTTGCACTGCCAAGCATTTGCTTACGTGTTGGACAAAGGATCGTTACGGTTGTGCGAACATCGCACTGCAGGACAACAATGCTTCGTGCCCGACCTGGCGGTAGTATTTTTTTCTTACGCAAATAGCGAAGAAACAGCACAGAGCATCAGGGGGGTTTCTGTGCAGATCGATGGACAAAAATTGCCGTAAAAAGTCTAAAATAACAGGAATTTGATTAAATATGAAATCACAACATAATCTCTGAAATAAGGAGCTTGTAATCATCCTGAAACGGTATGAAAATTTGATCCTTAAACGCGAATGCCCTGAGTAAGCAAGAGCTCAAGCTGGTCCGGAGGTGCTTGAAAAAACGCAAGCAATTGCTTATCAAGACAAGTAAAAGGTTCGTTTTATGCATACGGTTTTAAGCAATTGCTTGTTTGGTAAGCATTTGCTTACGAGCCGTAAGCAATTGCTTGTGCTTGTAAGCAAAAGCTTTTGCTTACAAGCAATTGCTTGTTTGTGTGCATACCGATTCAAGCAAAAGGCTAGCACAAGCAATTGCTTGTTTTTATGCATACGGCCCAATATGTGAATATAAAGTTCAATCACAAAATAATTGGTAGATTATGATGTTTGATATGTCTTCGTTGTTAAACGGTAAACAATGGCATATTTATTTCATAATATGAACACATATACTGAGTACTTAAAGGGTAAGGATGCATTCCATCCTGTAATTAAGTCGAGTAATAGTGAGGGAGTCAAAGAGATGGGGGAATCTTGTCGAATTGATATCTGCCCGATGTTGCACGTCTACTCCGTTGGTAATAAAATAAAGACTACATGACGGTTTGGGTTATTCGCATATGACGTGCTTACATGGAGTGGGTAGAGGCTCGCTGGCACCATGAGCTCTGCTCGGTGCCACCTGTCGCCCCGATTCCCCGTCATATTCCAGACGGGCCGGTCGGGGAGGCTCCCATCGACTCGGTTGATGTACACGATAAGGGCATTGACGTCCGTGCCGTACATGTGGAACCAGAACTCGACGCACGACGCCGCCTTCTGAGGTTGGATCGGCGGAGAAATTATGCGCGCGTCGTTACCACCGTTGACCGACCTCTCGAAGAAGAGGTAGAAACCTATCAAACACGATATGAGAATTAGAAAAGAATTGAACCGATGAAGTTTATAAGAAAAGTAATGAATTACACGAATAGCAATTATAATGGTTTAGAAACCCCCCTCTTAATAGCGACGCGTGCATGTTATTTTGATATTTGAAACAAAGGTAGCGGTGTTTGAAGACCGTCTGATTTTTGCTATCATGTATTCTCCATAGACCCACGCCCATGACGCACTGTCGGGACCATTCCTGACTTTGCTAATACCCTCAACAAGATCAATCGTACTGAGATGAGACGGATAACCTCATTATTTGTTAACATCACAACGATAGAAACCTCTACATAGAAAACTACATTCACAGAACTGCACCACAAGTCGCCCCATTCAGACAAGGGTATGTGCTCAAAGGTTACAGGATATATCTAATTTATAGCCACAAGCAGCTCCCGATTCTAACCATTCAAATGAAAATAATGCCACACGTACATGCTGATGTATTAATACTATAGATCATACATAACAGTGCCCATGTTCATGTGATAGTTATGAAAACAACCTCGATTACCCAATTCGTCACTGCGGTTTCATCAGCATTGAGACCAGTGAAGTCTGATACTAGTTTTCCCATCCTGCAAGTTATCAATATCGCCAGTACGATTAAGCGGGGATTAAGCTTCTCAACATACTTCAGAATAACACATTGTCATGTGAGTAGTTTAATTGATGTTCCGTACTACATTTTCAGTCCCAATAGACTGAATACATGACCAAACATCTTCCCGTAGACAATGGGTCAATACCCATCATGCTCATGGAATTTACCTAACTCATTATAACGGGCAGACGTGTATGATAATCAGATGGACCAGTGAGGTTGATGTATGTATTGCCGTTGCCCCACTGCCAGTCATCCGTATCCCTTATCCTTATCCCTCCGTATCCCTTATCCTCCTTATCCTGCTTGTAGTGATTAAACTTCTCAACCATTACATGTTCACACTTAACGTTAATATCATGTTTAAAACCATCGTATTTACCCAGTTCATCACCGCGTGTATGATCAGCACACTGTGAAAAAAAAGGGTAAATATTTACCCAATATTTTACCCAACGTTGGAAGTATAGTCAACCTCAACAACTACTGGGCAATATTTTAACCAACGTTGTTGGGCACATTAATGTGCCCAACTGTTGGGTAAGTACGTATATTTACCCAATATTTTACCCAACGTTGGAAGCATAGTCAACCTCAACAACTACTGGGCAATATTTTAACCAACGTTGTTGGGACATTAATGTGCCCAACTGTTGGGTAATTACGTATATTTACCCAATATTTTACCCAACGTTGGAAGCATAGTCAACCTCAACAACTACTGGGCAATATTTTAACCAACGTTGTTGGGACATTAATGTGCCCAACTGTTGGGTAATTACGTATATTTACCCAACATTTTACCCAACGTTGGAAGCATAGTCAACCTCAACAACTACTGGGCAATATTTTAACCAACGTTGTTGGGACATTAATGTGCACAACTGTTGGGTAATTACGTATATTTACCCAATATTTTACCCGACGTTGGAAGCATAGTCAACCTCAACAACTACTGGGCAACATTTTAACCAACGTTGTTGGGACATTACTGTGCCCAACTGTTGGGTTATATTTTGAACTAAGTTTTGGGGACTTTAATGTGCCCAACCTTTTAACAAAGTAATTTACCCAGTATTTGGGCAAGACCTATAATAATTACCCAGAAAATGACATAATTTAACTAAGTTGTTGAGTTATTATGATATCAATAAAATCAATAAAACTATTTGTTGGGCATTTTTCAGTTGCTTTAAACAACAAATGGTCATCTGACTGCCCAGGACGAAAAACCAATTGAAATTACCAATCAAAAATTACCAATTCAAATTTCCAAATCATGTGGGATACATTGGGGTCAATGTATAATCACACACAACTGGTCTATTTAGACTTTCTAAGTGCAATCTGGCTGTGCCAGCTTAGGAATGAATTTATAATACACACGCAGCATGTCGCGTATATATATCACATGTCTAGCATACATAAAAAGTGGTTATGAAAACAAATGAAGTTAAATTCAACAGAAAACCAATGGTATAACAAGGTAAACATGTGATGCAAAGTTTGTCATAATATTTTTTACATAAAACACAAACGATTGACACATGAATAACGAAAGAATTTTACTTCAAAATTAATATTTGTTCATATTTTGTGATTTTTTGTTGAAATCACAGTGGCACGCACGTATACAGATTACCATTCAGTAGGGCAATTACTTGCCCAACAATTGGACATCTGTATTTGGGCAACGGCAGAGTAAAAATTTGCTCAAGTATTGGTCAAGTAAGCCCAACAAAACAAATACCAACGTATATATTACCCAACAAAAAAATTACCAACGTAAATTTACTCCTTTTTTCCACAGTGGCACGCACATATACAGTTTACCACTCAGCAGGGCAATTACTTGCCCAACAATTGGACATCTGTATTTGGGCAACGGCAGAGTTAAAATTTGCTCAAGTATTGGTCAAATAATGCCCAACAAAACAAATACCAATGTATATATTACCCAACAAAAAAGTTACCAACGTAAATTTACTCTTTTTTTCACAGTGGCACGCACGTATACAGTTTACCACTCAGCAGGGCAATAACTTGCCCAACAATTAGACATCAGTATTTGGGCAGCGGCAGAGTAAAATTGTGCTTAAGTATCGGTCAAATAATGCCCAACAAAACAGTAACCAACGTATATATTACCCAACCAAAAAATTACCAAGGTAAATTTACTCCTTTTTTCACAATGGCACGATCGTATGTAAATTTACCACTCAGCAGGGCAATTAATTGCCTAATAATTGGACATTTGTATTTAGGCAGCGGCAGAGTACAACTTTGCTTAAGTATTGGTCAAATATTGCCCAACAAAACAGTAACCAACGTATTTATTACCCAACAAAAAAATTACCAACGTAAATTTACTCTTTTTTTCCACAGTGGCACGCACATATACAGTTTACCACTCAGCAGGGCAATTACTTGCCCAACAATTAGACATCAGTATTTGGGCAACGGCAGAGTAAAAATTTGCTCAAGTATTGGTCAAATAATGCCCAACAAAACAAATACCAATGTATATATTACCCAACAAAAATATTACCAACGTAAATTTACTCTTTTTTTCACAGTGGCACGCACGTATACAGTTTACCACTCAGCAGGGCAATAACTTGCCCAACAATTGGACATCTGTATTTGGGCAGCGGCAGAGTAAAATTGTGCTTAAGTATCGGTCAAATAATGCCCAACAAAACAGTAACCAACGTATATATTACCCAACCAAAAAATTACCAAGGTAAATTTACTCCTTTTTTCACAATGGCACGATCGTATGTAATTTACCACTCAGCAGGGCAATTAATTGCCTAATAATTGGACATTTGTATTTAGGCAGCGGCAGAGTACAACTTTGCCTAAGTATTGGTCAAATATTGCCCAACAAAACAGTAACCAACGTATTTATTACCCAACAAAAAAATACCCAACGTAAATTTACTACTTTTTTTCACAGTGCAGGACCGGTGAGGTCGATGTATGTATTGCCGTTCTCCCATTGTCAGTCCTCAGTGGTCCTGGACCGATCCTGCTGGTAGTGATTAAGCTTCAAGGGACACATTTATAACCCATTATCATGTTCACACATGAAGTTAATCATGTTAATATGATCATATTTACCAAGTTCATCGCCGCGCGTGTGATCAGCAGAAGGTCCCGTGAAGTCGATGTATGTATTGCCGTTGCCCCATTGCCAGTCCTCCGTATCCCTGGACTTATCCTGCGTGTACTGACAGATGTCAGCCTCCTCAAAGTCACAGGACACACTCGAGGTGTTCGGGAATACGTCTGAGGGAAGATGAGAAAAAGAAACAAATTACATCATGCCAAAAATAAAATATCAGACTTCCAAAAACTAAAATGGTTTGGTATTAGCCATCTATCACACCTGAAACAAAATAAATGCATGGGTGCCATCGATACACATATCTATAATAATCTTCTAAAGATCCATTACTTCCTGTAATGATGTTTTTTCAAATGTTGGATGTTACCATGGTTACCGCTGAATTTCTTTTGATATACATGTATATAAACTTTTTTGCCACTAGGCAAGAACCCCTCCTCCCAAAACAAACAAACGACCAAACAAAAAACACATAAAGAAAACAAACAAACAAACAAATAAACAAACCAATAAACCAACAAACAAATAAACAAACGATATAGTACACTCACGAGTTCCTGGACAGGCGTAGTCAGTTACTATAACATCGTCAATCGCAATGTCGCCGTCGTATCTGACCCCTCGTCTGAATTCGAATACTATCTGGAGGAATAAATGAAAATCATACTTGCTTTTACGAGGGATTTTGATTACTTGGTATACTGTATAGAATCACATTTCCGTAGTGAATGACTATATGCATTTACCGGCAAGACAGAGCGTGTCACAGTGTGAACACACTGTGAAATGCGGATTACAGTGCAATTAAACAATATATGGACTGCGTGTCATTCCTATAATCATTTCCATAGTGTCAACACCCAACACACTGTGAGCACACTGTCCGCACATTTTGGGTACACCCTGTTTCCACAGTGTATTTAATATTGTACTCTCACTGTGAATTACAGTGTGGTCACGGTGTCTTCGATGTCTTCGGTGTTCGAGTGTTGACAAAATGAAAAGGCTCAATGCAATGTATGGCCCACAATGTGAAACACATTGTGCCCACATTGTTGAAATAGAGTGTGTTCATAGCGTGAAAAACTACTTTCTTTCTGACTCGGTAGGATGTGAATCGACACATCATTGGAATCCGAAACGGTTTTATGTATGACAAGTCGCTTCCTTCAGACAGGGATTGTCTGGAAATGTAATTTAGAAACTTCTCTAAAAAGAACTAATGTAGTAACAGTCAAACATGTGTATAATGACCACCTATAAGAATAGTGGCCAATGAAGACATGTGACCCATACAGAGAGGTTTTATAATATTGTTTTGCTCTGTGGAAGTCACTTTTCGTGGCCACTGTAGACATGTTGGCTGCTATAGACATGTGTATATTATTAAGAAATGTTCACTTGTACATATTACGAGGTTACGTGTTTTGTGTATTATAACCCTGTGGTAAATGCACTTGGTAATGAGTACTGGAAAATGAAGGTCACTGTAATAAATATCATACACATAATGTTCTATAATGGTCCTGTCTTGAATTAATGAATCTCTAACCTTGTAGTCTTTGCGCTTGGTGATGGGTACTTCCGTGGCCCTCCAGAGGTTACCCCTGTTCCCTCTCAGGATCCAGTCAGGTTCGGCCGTTCCCAGACTAGCTGTCTTGGTTGAGGCTTCCATCAGGTACACAGCCAGAGAGTCGACCGCCATGCCATACATATGGTACCAGAAGACCAGGCAGTGAGCATCCTGATCGGTCGGGACACCCCGAAGAGTCGGCGAGATCAGTCGCACATTCTGGTTCCGTCCTAGCGGAGTAGCCTCCATGTATACATAGTAACCTGAGAAAAAACAATGTGAGAATGGGACAGCGGTGAAAATCCCCTTTCGGTCAAACACGAGAACACGAGGCTGTGAGCATCCTGATCAGTTGGGACTCCTCGAAGAGTCGGGAGATCAGTCGCACCTTCTGGTTGCGACCAAGCGGGATGGCCTCCATGTACACGCAGTAGCCCAAGACATAAGAGTGAAAAGGGTAGGAATTTCTTTAGATCGTTTCAAAAATTCCCATAAAATACATGACTATATTATTTTGGGCCGAGTCGTCCATGAAGAACGCTAAGGAGAGGGCTTCTGCATGAGGATACCCTCGTAATGTATCAAGATCAATGGGCATATTTTATTGTCACGATTGTATTGGGAAAACATCTTATATTACAAGAAATATCTCGCTCCATAAGGACTTCTCGATCGTAGCGTTCCTGGCGTTAGCATGGTTTGGGAGATTGGTATTATGGTATTAGTCGTACTTATACATGTATAACCAAGTTGCCCAGTGACCTGAGAAAGGCTGAAGATTATGCAAGCAGTCTCGCTAATTTGTTGACAATAAATGTGTAAAAAATGTTATGTTTATATGTCTACATAATCTAGAAGAGACACCCACTGTAAATTTAAATAATTGGACAGGTAGCATTATGTTTCGTATCCCAAAAATCTACCAAAATAGATATTGTAGAGGCGCTAATCATTGACGCTTCCACGCGAATAGTGATAATCTACACGATCTCGGTGATAACCTTCAAGGAACTAGCATGAGTATCGTTAATCTACATAACATTGAGAGGTAACTTATAACTAAAAGTGATAATCTTAACCAACAAACGAGTGGTGATCGACATGACATTTAAGAGCGTTCACAAATATTAATTTTGATCAGAAATGATTCGCCTCCCTACATCCTGCAGGTGAGCTGTCTCATCTTGCGAGGCGCAAGCTATCAAGACTTAACAATTGGGGGATGTCATAGGGGCACGGGTCTTCCTTGTTTGGGGTGTCCTGAAGTGAAGAACAAATCACAAACTGCATGAACTGTGCCCGTAAGCCCATGCTTCAACCATGTACAAACAGTATATAAATGACGTAGATGAGATTTGTTATATATACACTGTATATGCTATACATTTAGCGCCTTATATAACTTCAATATCATACCACGAAATTGATCAGATCGTCAATAATCCAAACGAATCACTAAACCTTCATAATTTGTAGCCATCTAATTTTGCATGTTAACTGCGTAAATATAATTGTGTTTTCCCTAAACGACATGAGCATTTATATATATGTCAAAGATCATCAACATATGAATAACATAAATGTTACATTACTATCAAGATGTTAATAAGGAGGAAGTGAAGAGGGCCTCTGGATTGAAGGTCAGCACGTACTGATGATGAAAGGCCTATTTTTTTAGCATAATTAGTCATGAAACATGCATGTATATATCATTCACTCCAAGGTCCCTCGAAAAACAGTACACACTCACTGGTGGGGGACAATAAAGACAAATAAATATGTCCTTGTCTGACTTGCCAGTACTTTTAGGGGTTACCAAATGTGTCATCATTCCATGGAAAATATTGTATAGGGCCTTGTAAGCACATATTAACTACGACATTACGAGGGCAGATGCTATTAATAATAATAATAATAAAATATTTATATAGCGCATAATAATAATAACTTATTAGCATGATTAGTCACAAAACATTCATGAATATTATGCCATTCACATGGTTCCTTAATTGTGAAACATTACAATTATGACCATAACAATTGATTGCCATTGACTGGGCGAAATAAATACACAAAATGATGCATTTGTCTGACTATAGCTACCAGTTTGCGATCGGAGGACGATCCAATGTAGATTCTATCTTCCCACAATGGTAGCCTCAATTACCATCACTACCCATGATCTCAAACAAAATTAACCAAAACGAAATACATGTATTATCTAGATGATAGTATAGATCACTATATTATTATAACATCCAAGCAATAATGACATACAGACAGACAGGCAAGCCGACTGAGGAAGAGAGGGAGAAAGGAAGGAAGAGGTGCGGCGGGAGGGGCAACATATTCTGGTGGGACTGGCCCTACCTGAGCTATTGCCAAATGTGTGGTCGGTTGAAGGTCCTGTGTAGAAGCTATCTGTCTTCCCATTCTGGTGGACTAGGTTTCCATCATCAGTCGTGTCCTGAACAAACCCGCAGAGATCGGGTTTCTCGAATGGGCAGCGTAGCGCCTCTATAGAGTGGACAAATTAAGCACGAATAAGTCAAAGAAAATCTAGTGCATCCATACCGCTTACAAAATATGAATGAACATTTGGCCAGTGGTAACAAAGACATTCATAGTGTAGAACTTGTTTATAAAAATGTTGTATTCTAGACTAGCATTTCCTCGGTCATTTGACTTTGTAGAAATATTTAGTATAGCAGTATACATTATATATAAGAATATTATTATCCTCAAACATATTAATTTTAAGATATCTACGTTTCATTCGTCTATGTTAAGAAATATGTTATTCCAATATTTGTTTTACAGTTTCAATAGTAAAATCAAATGAATATCCTACATTTATGCTGTATATTTTGCCGCGTTATATTTTCTTTGTGAATAGTATTTCAATAATACCTTCAGGACAGGCTGCATCGAGCAACTGCACGTCATCAATTGCTATCTCTCCGCCAATGGCGCTGCCACTTGTCGCTTCAAACGTAATCTGTTGGGAGTGATATATATATTTGCATACAGTTTTAGCCTTATACGTTTAGAAATTAAAGGGATAGTTGAGTTTTGGTAGAGGTTATGAAAAACTGAGTGTAAATTTTGAAAGAGCATAATATTTAAATAATAAAATCATCTTTGTTTGATCAAAATCGGTTCAGAGACGGCTGAAATATCCATAAATATAACAATTTGTAATAAACCTGGGGCCCCAGGTTTATTAGAGAATTTTGAACCAGCCGTTAAAAATTCAAAAAAATGCTTCCTCTTTTCAAAAAGTAAAAAAATTAGGTATTTAAATAGTTGTTGGTTATTTCTTTATCTAATCACTATTTCAACAAAGCATCACATGCACAATGTTTTATTCAAAATGGTTGAAACCGATGAGTGTTTAGAGAGCGCCCTCTTACGTTTTAACGGCTCTTTTTGAATGATAACATGATCTTTACTACGTCATTTGTAATGTTGTGTTCCTTTCTAGTTATAACTATTAGTTTGTAATGTAATGATGCAGGTTTTGGTTACTAAAATTCAGTTTCACCAAAACTGTACTCTCCTTACCAGAACTCAACTATCCCTTTAATCATAAACATTAATCAATTACTATCGTGTAGATTCACTCTAGGTAAAACCAAGAATGTGGACTGGATAGGACCGGTGACAAGGTGGGATTTCATGCGTCTTTTTAAAATGTATTTGTTAAGAGGGAAGTATGATCATGATTTATAAAGGGTACCGATGAATATCATTGTCTCGAAATTCATTAGCTTATGTCTCATTCTTTCGGAATTAATCTATTTATATTATAAGAGCTCTCATTGGTTAATCCGTTTGGATAACCGTCCTGCACTAAATAATCTGCTAGAAGTTTCGATGACGATCATTATCTACATTACCTTGTATAAGTTGCTTTGAGGTGGTATATCCGCCATGCCGCGGTTCCAACCTGGACCCCTGTCACCAGTTTGCATGTCTATGACCTGTGACGTCACGTTGACCTCTAACCCCTGACCTCTGACTCGCACGGTCAATGACCCGGGAGTGATTCCGGTCATGTAGTAGAAGTAGCGGACGCATCGCGGAGATTCAGTAACAGGGAGTTCTGGGCTCAGGATCTCTGCGCTGCTCCCCCTACGCCAACTCACTGTGTTCACGAACATGAAATGACCTGTGGGACAGCGAATTGTGGGAATAAAAAGAACAATGACAATGATTTGAGTATTCATTGATTATAAAGTATAAACTATATTTACAAGAGGTAAATTAATACTTGGGTAACAAATAATCGTAGTCTATCTCAATTGTCTGTTACCCGTTCACGTACTATACTGTCAACATATACGTTAACTATTTAGGTTTATTTAATCAATATCTTAACGACTAAACATAAATTATTTCGAGATATACACTAAATAATAAAACATCAAAGTTTCACCTCTCGATGTAGCTGTACTATGATCGACCAAAGGTCCATTGACGTACATCTGACTGCGACCAGTCCTCCAGTTCCAATCATAGGCATCCACTCTGTTCTGTGAGAACCCACCTAGGGAGGAGCTCTCGAAGTCGACATCAAGGATAGGTAGTACATTTTCTGAGAAGAAAAGTATTGGCATAACTTCAATGGGTATTTTTTCACTACTGAATTATAGCCTAGGCGAGCGACCACATCATCCACTCAAAGCTATTGTCTGAACCCACCAAGGGGGACATATTAAAATAGACATTAGGATAGGAATGATTACATTTTCGGAAAAGAAAATCATTGAAATGATTTCTAGGCAAGATATGGGGTGAACCGGCGAGACTATTACAGTCGAGATTTAAGATAGGAAGTACATTCTCTAAAAGTATTAAACGGGCTTGATAATTTCCTCTAACGAATAAGCCTATAGGCAACAAATTGTGCATCCACTTAGATGTACTGTGTGAAACCATTACATTGTGTGTGCATGTGGGGGGGGGGGGGGGGGGAGGGGTTATCAAAGTCCACATTAAAGATATGAAGCATATTTTCTGAAAAGAAAAGTATTGACAAGATTGATAGGAAACGAAATTCAAATCCGCTCTATATCTGCTGTGCGAACCCGCCATGTGGGAAACTATTAAAGTTGACATTTAAGATCGGAAGTACATTTTCTGAAAGGAAATTAATTGAAATTATTTGATTATATTTACAACTGAATTTCGGTCTAGGCAACAGATTGTGCATCCTCTCCCGTCAAACTCCCAAAAGAATAATTCCCAAAGTCAACATTACGATAGGAAAGTACATTCATTTCGGACAAAAGAAGTATTAGAATAATATGTTTATATTCAGGGCTGGACTTCAGTCTAGGGAAAACAAATTTAGCATCCATCCTGTCAACCTGTCAAGTGAATACTTCTCTAAATCAATATCAAGGATGGGAAGTCATTTTGTCTAAAAAATGATGCCATTTAAATTCATTCTGCGCAACATATTTTGCATCCTCTTTAGTAATATACCTATACAACCTCCAACATGAAATTGAAGTCTGTGTCTGTGTGACAGCTACCGATTATCATCAAAGAGAAAGCATAATGAAACAACTTATATACATTTGGAATATTCTAAATTTAGTAGTTTCTACTTATCATATATTACCGTATAGACCTAGATCATGGTTTGCAAATACAACCATCTTGATTCTGTTGAAATGTCAATGTCTCTCTGTTTATAATTATATTATGTCATCAATGTTCAATTCTGACAACAACAAAAAATCATAAAATGACTGTATAATCTTTACCATTGTATTTAGCTCATGATTACAACCAGTGGCATAAAATTGGCCCCATTATTTCTTTTAAGCGGGCATGGAAGGGAGGGCGCACAATGCACTCTCTATACATAATGTTTCGTTTACCCTTTAACCATTAAAACATTTGTGTGAAATTATTGGTAGGGGGTATAATATGCCCCTGTTCATTTTACTCAAAGCTACGCTTGAAAGTTTTGGCAACCAATCCGGAATCTCCCACTTGTCTGGGCCCCCATCGTAATCGATTCCTCAACGTATTCCTCAATGTGTCGGCCATGACGTCCACAACCTAGGATAACATGTGTGCATGTTTTCTTTTGGGAAGCTGTGACGCACATTTTGGCATTTGACTGCAAAATACTAATTTGCTAAATTTCCTAAAAAGACCGTTTACATAAAAAATATTGTTTAATCCAGATGTAGGCTTTCTCATGGTCTTCAATTAGATACATCGAATGTGACTGAAACCCACGTAAGTTGTTAATTTCTCAATGAATGTCTCAATATGTCAACCATAACGCTCATTACATATGACATGTATGATATCATGTGTTCATGTTTTCGTTAGTGAGGCCATTACGTTAAAGGATAGTACAGATCTCGTCAAACAGAATTTTAGTAACTTAAACTTGTAAATTATCATTAAAAAAAAATAACATATTTAATTCAATGTGGCTTCAAGGGCAGAAAAACATAAAAACGGATAAGTTAAATGGCTGTTTTAATTAAAAAGCAGCTGTTAACACAAAATGGCGCCCTCCAGACAGCTCAAGTTTCAACTTTAAACCATTTTTTTTTTTAAATCACAAAATGTAAATGTGCTGTTTGCTTAAAATAATATTCAATAGACGTATATAGAGAGATCATCAAAAAAATGTTCAAACCATTTTGGTTGGATCCCAACATTTATTCAAATCGGACATATTAATGGCATATTAATGACATATCTGAACCGATTTTGATCAAACTTAGTTGATTCTGTTTTTCATTCCTCACCAAAAAAAAAAAATTCTTGAAGCGCCCTCTAAACGAAAAGTAAACTATCCCTTCAAGTTTTGCATTTTAATGTGCGTCTAAACTTCATAAAATTAAAGACGAGGTAACCAAGTTACTCCTTTTATACAGGTTACCAGCCAGCGGCGTAGCTGGGTGTGGGTGCACGGAAATCCCTTAAATAATAAAGAAATACATAGGGTGTGTCCCCAATATTTCGCGTGCCCCTCAGTTAATAATCCGACCCCACTGCAGGTAGCTAGCTTCTTTATCGATGTTTAATTGCATCAAAGTTTGGCAAGTCGGTCCGCGGAAGAAGCGCTAAGTGAGCGGCTTCCGTTATCGTCACTTCTTGGCCACATCGTGTGGTGGCGCAGGCTCTATGAACGCAGAGTCGAAAGAGTTGCGACTTGCGACATCTATTGTGCACAATATGGATACAAAATGGCAAAATGAATTTAAACCACTGAATGCTCAAAGAGGTTCTGTCATAGTTTAGCGCATTGTTGAACTCAGCATTCCTGCATGCAGTAACTTAAACCAGCTGTCACCATTTTGTTTCTATTTGTGTACAATAGTTGTCGCAACTCTCTCTATAAACGATAAAGGTACTCTAGAACGCTTCTGTCAAGTACTTGTATTGATGGGGTCATATAACACAACGTTTCGTCAAGCGCGGTACCATCTCCCTACCATTCTTTCAAACGGTGGGAAATACACACGTACAGACGGGTCATGTGTTATTATAGCGTTCACAAACTACATAGTTTGTTCGGACAGGTTCGACCGCCTTGTATATACATCGATCCCCAACATGATTCAATCACTGAGTTTGTACTTTTAGTGTAATACCATTGAAACACGTGAATCGTTAAGTTTCCTGTATGAGACTATACAAACAAGTCCAAAAGTATCAAATATTGGTTATGATATTATGTAACAAAAACAAATAAGAAGTTATACAGTTTGTATTGGTAGCGAATCGAGAGGTGGCTCCGGGTGCAAGTGTTTTTTCGTCGCAGTTAGTCAGTTTTAGCGCAATAAAGAGTGCACATTACTTTTTTTAGTTATGTATCTATCATAATTCTAGTTCAAAAGTATTTGTATCATTTGTGGGTTAATTAATATCACCCTCTAGATATGACTCTAGTCACAGTACATAATTATATAGATACTTGCATGATTTGCATCGTTCCCAATGAAATTGATCGACATAGACACTCGGACTTCTAACCAAGCTTGAACTTCCTCTCTATTAATTGAAGATGACTAGGGAGCTACGCTATTCAAATTGCTGCCAATGGAATTTGACACTCAAGAGTTTAAATTTTGATCCCTTTGCAAGGGTATGCCTACTGAATATCGTTACTGAAAAAATTAAAAAGGCAACTTTTTGGCAACCTGATACAGCTAGTGTTGTTCGCGAACTAAATGACTTTAATGATTGTAACACAAAATGATTGTAATTAATATGTTTATTTTGTTGGAAACGAAAAACAAATTTAATACATTTATTTGTTCCATGTAAACTATTATTTCGATGCCAAACTGTGATGCGTACCATGCGTTTGATCAGAGTAATACATTGAAATTTTAGCAACGTGTTAATACTTTTGTGAAACTTTGTAGCAAGTTTATAGTTTTATATGTTCAGGATATATTTCACGTGTCAAATCATGGGAGTGCATTCTTTTCCAGAAATAAAGGTATCGGAAAATCGATTCGGGTGGCCAGACTATTATGGTGCGTACGATCGAGTTCTAAAAGAGACTTTAATAGTATACTTTCGTGAACACTTATTTAATAGCTGCATTACTCACATATATTATGTGACAAATCTAGGGTGTGTTTCGTTTAAAAGATTTGCTCAGGAAGAAAACAAATCGGGAACCCAGATCAACTCGGATATACGTATAGTTAGGTGATTTCCAGCGCTCCAGACTAACGTGCATACATTCTTGACATTTGGGATGCAGGCATTATGTAGACAAGTGATGTACCCATGAATAATTTCACATACTTTTGGAAAGCCTACACCATGGCTTCATTGCAGACAGAGCTGCAGTCGATTGTAAAGTTACAATGTATTGCAAGTAAATAAAGCAAAGCACAATTTGAACCAATCAGATTTGCACATTTAGTCACATGATCCGACATTCCGTCTTGCAATTTATTGCAACTTTACAATCGATTGCAACTTTGTTCTGTAACAAGCCCTTGTCATGGACACTGTTCTACTGATTGCGTCTTCATAATAATAATATCGCGATTTTGTAAACAAAAAATTGTAAGTTCATAAGTGTTTGTACGTACTGAAATATGATGTTACAAAATCTAAAAGGGTATTTCCCTTTAAATCGTTTTTTTTCCTTAAGGAAGAGATATTTTCGGCAGCCAAGTTTGGAGGAAGAACTATTAAGTGGTTCATGAAGTACTTCCGGACAGTTAGACGGCATTGCAGTGCGTAATCTAGGGGATCGTAATTTCAGACCGACAATTTAGCAGAGAAATTAAATTTTGGTCATAACTTTCCTCCTTTTTATTTGTTTTAGTGCTTTGAAAGTAAAATTAACATAACGCGAACATATTCTATACCTTTTATAGGCACATTATATGTTACGTTGTCAGTCTTTTGCATTCTGCATACATTTATTTCGTCTTGTAAATACAAAATAGTGTGTGTTTACAATAAGTGTTTACATAACTGTCATTATTTTGTTATAACATGATATATACACGTTTGACATTGCTTGCATTGTTCAATTGTTGATATTGTTCTGTATTACTTTGTAAAGTTTACTTTTGTCAACCATCGGAAATAAAACCAAGCAACCAATCAGAACACGAAAACAAGCAAGCAAACAAACGAATACAAAATATTATTATGGTTAAAAAGGCAATTATTGGACAGAGCGGTGCTGCTATAATATGTTAAGTTTATAGATATGATGAGTGCATGCCAACACGTTAAGCCCCTTCTTGATGATGCCTCAGGGGTCAAAACGAGTTTCCTCGTCTTCGGTGAATCAGTGGGATTATCATTTACAGATGGGGTTGGACATATAGGAGACAACCCAAGGAGGGCAGCCTATACCCAACTAAAAATGATGATAGGTATTTCCTAATTGATTTCTCTCTGTAGAGGGATAGAGGGGAAGTGAGAGGCAGTAAAGGGGCTATATATTCCCAGTGGAGGTGGTAATTGCCTCCCCATTATTACCCCATGTTATGAACGCTTTCTATTTCATGATAACTGCCCCCCCCCCCCCCCCCCTTCGGTGAGTCAACGTGGATAGGACAAGACAATGAGTGTTTGTGACTTTGTGTTAAATACGAAATTGTGCCAACAAAAATTAGTCATAAGCATAGACAATAACAACGGCCTCGAAAAAGGATATATAAGTTCTATTATAATGAAGTATTTTTGTAATTTTAATCACTGTAGCTGTATATAATTTACGACATCTGAAGGCTAACAAGTTGGGAAAATAATGATATTTCTGCAACATAATGAGGCAGTAAAATATAGGGATAACTGTTTATATTGATGACTTGCAGCAGTTCTTTCCCAAAACTTTCCCAAAACAATATACATGTTTTTAGCATTATGCATTTTGGTCTGGGCATTTATTGAGGGGGTGGTTAGCAGAAACATGTGTTGATGTCTTGTACATGTAGACGAGATGGATCAATATACTGATAACAATATGAGAAATGACAGGGCCATTATAGAAACGGACATGAAAAGGGGTGCATAAAAAGGCACTAAGAACATTTAATTAATCTATCCTTCGGGATGACGGGGACAAATATTCTAAATATATATTATTATTGTCGTCAAATGTGGCCCCTTCCCATCGAAAATATTTTATAACTAATACCAAATTCGTATCATAAAGTCAAACTCACATATTTGAATGATAAATCTATATTTGTACATGTAATGTCCACACTTAAAATATAATGACTGTATGATATAAGGACATACCTTCTCCCGTGACATCAAAGTATACGAGCAGAAATTGTAAGTTATGACAATTTTCAATTCTTATTAATGCAATGGTTCTACAAACTAAATTATAAACCTTTGTACATACATTCATAAATGTACTGAGCTTTCGACTAAAAGTTACACCGCCGGCAAATACCTATTACAACTCAATAGCAATTAACTAACTTATAATACAAATGTAAACATATATGGGAAAGGAATATAATGGATGAAAAGCGCGTGACTCACGTAAAAGCACTCCGTCGGGCATGTAAAACATAGTCCATAATAATCCAAATAGCACACGAACATACATGGCTCAATATATTCCTTTTCACTGATATCAATAAAATATCCACTTCCAAAGTTATGTTGCGCACAAAGAAATCAGAAAAGTTCTGAAAGTTGTAGAACACTCAAATAACATCGAAGAGCTTATATTCACACAAACAACATACAAGTCGCGCACAAAATCCACCTGTTCAAAAGCACTTGTCAGTGATCGAGCAGAGACAGAGGCTGTAACATGTTATGACGAAGACGCGTGTATGTATGACTTGAGAATGTTTCAAATTTCGCTGCTCCGCGTAATTGCATGAATTAAGGAGTAATGTCGTGTCTAGAGAGAGCAGCCAATCACCGCTAGATAGCGGTTCGTCCTTTCCTGGGGTGTCTGCCGATTTGTGTCCCGTTGTAGAAACAAATGGTACAGTATAACAAATTAAGGAGCTCCTTGATCAAATTAAACAAACGTTTATATATAATAGCTTAATGCCTGGTCACACAGGACACGACTAGACCCACGAATGCAGTACGCATTGGTACAAATCTATGGCAAGCCGTTTTTAACATTTATTCCTATTTCTTGATATCAAGAATTCAATTCTTGATATATATCAAGAAATCGAATTCTTGATATCAAGAAATACTTTTCTGTTGTTAAGAATTGGTAATTCTTGATATCAAGAAATACTTTTCTGTTGTTAAGCATTGGTAATTCTTGATATCAATAAATGCATTCTTGATATCAATAATTCAATTCTTGATATCAAGAAATAGGAATAAATGTTAAAACGGCTTGCCATAGATTCGTACCAATGCGTACTGCATTCGTGGGTCTAGTCGTGTCCTGTGTGACCAGGCCTTAAGATGGTGTTGTCAGGGTTAACACGGAGGTTTGGATTAGGGGGGGGGGGGGGGGGAGGTTTTACAGAAGCCCAGCGGGCACTTGAGTCAACCATAGATAGGGTGTTATGTAAATTGTGTCTTTATTTGTTATTCAATGCACGGTGGGTCAGCAGCTAGGGTGGTGAAATCCGCACTGGACACTGCTGGAGGGGTGATTTAGTCCCCATATTTGTGATGATGCATCACTAATATGCAATCAATTAAATGTTGATTCATCTTGAGTCAACTTTTACTTAATTGGACCCTGTATAACTGTCTGATCACCATCTGACCCCAATGACGACTGCGTTAGGTCTGACCTTTCCATTACAGTTATCTTTTTCTTATTCTTATCATAATGTTAATAATTATATGTTGAATATTATTAGGCCTATATTTGCTATTTGTATTTTGTTGGAAATGAAAATAAATGTGAATCGAATACAAATTAATCCTCTGAATGTGCTTAGCTAGCGCCACTACTTTTTAATCAAATTCAAACTTTTTTTAAACACTTCGTATGCACTTATCTGTGTCTTTCAGAATATGTAAATAATGTAAATGAGGTTCATGTCAACATTCTAGAAAAGATCACTGGGCTCAAGCTTGTAAATCAGGTAAGGGATATAATCAAGTTCTTACATAAGGGTTTCCATTTTGCCACTTGTGCGAACATTTGCAGAACGTTTATCATGGGAAAGAGGTAGGACCGTATGTTCCTTTTTTCTGATGTCGTTTCTCGAATGGGATCTTCTTGTCTTAAACAACAAAAACGGGAATGAGCTTATTCTGTCAGATCTAGATCCCGTTGCAGAAAGAGATGCAATCGATTGCAAAGTTGCAATTAATTGCAAGTCAGAAAATGTGCTCATTTGAACTAATCAGATGTGCGCATTTGGTCACATAATCGAACTTACAATTAATTGAAACCAGTGGCGTAGCGTGGTCGGACTGATTGGGGGGGGGGGGGGGAGGGGTGGGGGGGCACACCTTATGTATTTCTTTGTTTTTTTCAAAAATTCCCCTTATGTTTTCTATTGTTTTTTCCATATTATTGGGGGGGGGGGGCACGTGCCCCCCCCCCCCCCCCCCCCACCCCCGTGCCCCCCGTAGCTACGCCACTGATTGCAACTGTACAATCGATTGCATCTCTTTCTGCAACGGGGCCATGGACAGATTTTGTCCAAAATGAACTGATTTCTGCCCGAAATGATGCTGATGTTAATATTCTCAGCAAGTTTATCAGAATAACTGGGGGAGGGATCAAACTATTACCTCTGACAAGGATCATGAGGATAGGGGAAATTGGTCTATATCATTTTCCCCTCAATGCCGGGACCTTGAGAGAATGTGAAGGATTTGATTATTATTAGTGAAAGTTGGCTAAAAGCGGATGCGTCTTTGCTACATTTAGCGCGGGGATGTTTTCACTTCGTGCTTCTATTATTAACCTTTCGACTATCTCTGCATTTATGCTCTTAAGCCCGGCGCAGACAGAGCCGACTCGACCCGATCCGACTGGTTTTCAGTCAGGCTAGAGTCAGTTTCGCTAAGTCAGAGCCGAACCAACGTGTTGAATCGGCCTCGAATGACCTCCGACTCGCACTTGACTGGTAAAACCGGAGTCCTGAGGCAGCGCATACTGAGTTAATCAGGCTGAAAACCAGTCGGATCGGTCGAGTCGGCTCTGTCTGCGCCGGGCCTTACTGTGACCATAAACTCCTGCATGCAATCAGATGATGAGTATGTATCATAGTCACGACCATCACTATAATAACAACGAGTAATGCACGACTAGACAAGACTTAATTAAACGTGACAAGTAAAATCTACTTTTATTGATAAAAGTTGTAAAAAGTATGCATAACATAATTATTAAGTATTTAATTTTTTCAAATGTGCGTATATGAGAGTATACAAATACGAAAGCTCTACGAATTATACAGTAGGCATAGAAAACATACTTACAGTATTGGTAATACATTTGATATAAGTACGCGGTTTGTGATGAAGCTGTAAATAGAATTCACTATGATCTGGTCGCTGAGTGATTTCGATTAACCGACTGAAGGCGAATCAACGACTCTTCTTTATTTGAGGGTCACAAGCAGCAGAAAACGGAGACTTGAATTATCTTGGCCTTCGCACGTTAGTCACACCCAGGTCCGTCCAAACTTCCTGGCGTACATGGCATACGAATATAAATCATCATTAAGAATATATACACTAGCATTATGCTACCATGGCAACGCCATTTACCACCTTGAGTTCTGTGTCAGTCCAATCATCAAATATATAAATGTCATTTTTTAAATAACAATATCTTTATATTATCAGATTATTGTGGCTGTTTCACATAAGTATTCAAGTTCTACATTGCTAAAAATTAAAACGCTTCATGTCTTCGCCCACTTGGCCCCCACTTGACTGGGACTAACAATAAAAAAAGAAGAAAAAAAAAGCATCAAACATCCAGGGCTTTCTACACTAAGGCGCTCGCCCAAGTTCCTGTAATATACCTCTGATAAGATATACCATGTTAACCCTTAAAATGACAAATGTTGGAATATGTGAATGGCTTCAATTCAAAAGCTGACGATTTCACCCCCTGAATCTAGGCAGGCATATTAGTATACAGGTTCCTGCACCCCGCCCATCTCTTCGCCCCTTGATGATACCGATCCAAAGCTATGGGGCTTCGAGTGCCTCCGATCCGGAGGGGTCCTATATGGCAGACCCATTCATACCAAACATATCAGGGATTCGCGCCAAGGCACTCACTATTATATTCCATCCCGTATTAAAGAAACACCCGACGAGTGGTTAAACAGAACCGTTGGGCAGTTGAGGGTTGGAGCTCACAATAAGCGCTACTTTAACTTCATACATGCGACGTTCGGGTAAAAACGATAATTCATACCCCCACCCAGAAAAAGAAGAGCTACTTTTTATTAAAATTGTCTCCCATCTCTTCCATATTTTCAAATTCTTGAACATTCTTGTAATCGTCCTTTTTCATTAAGTGCCTGACGACCCGGTAGACGACCGTGACTACAACTCCTTCTGCGAGTGTGGCGGGGCCGTACAGCGACGGGAAGGTGAAGACATCAAACAGGATAGGCGAGTCGTCGAACGTCAGGACGATTAGGGTCATCGCTAGGGCGACGTTCTGGAAGCCTGTCTCCAGAGCGATGGTGCGGCACTGGACGGGGGTGGTCGGAGCAACCAGGCGAGGGCGTAGCCCAGAGAGCCCCCGAGGGAGGGCAGGAGGAGCGCGCAAAGCCAGATGCGCCAGGAGACCAGGTACATGGAGGGTTTCATGATGGAGGTGAGGGTGATGCTGATGACGATCCCGAGGAGACCGAGGAACGCGGCTACCTGCAGGAGACGGAATAAATGACAATCACTCAGTCGTGTCAGGTGGCACATACAAATAAATAATTGCTGTCTACTCGTAATGCTCTTCATCATAATTGTTTTACATTCATGTGCAAAATCTTATGCATGGTTGATAAAATGTGTATTGTTGTGATCTGATATGTTCACTGAGTAAAAATTCCACAGAAAACATGGTAAATAAATGTCATTCTGACTGAATAATGAAAAATACGAAGTGGTATTTCGTAACTCACTACACTTGTACACAGTTATTATTGCCCCTGTAGTGAATATCGAATTCGAACACTTCAACTATCTTTATAATTAACGAAATAGAAATTACGGAAACCGAAAAACGTTGCATGTTTCTACTTGTAATACGATTACAATGTCAACGAGATATGTGAGAAACGCTAGAGTTCTAGGTAAGTGTTGTGGATTTTTACAATGCTACTTGATTCGACTCCATGGTCTTACATTTGAGATGACGTCAACCCACTCCTTCCTCTTCCACCTGATGACCATACCGATGACGACGGGGACGAGGATGGAGACGAGAGAGATGATGATGCTGACGAAAGGGATGACGGTCTTGCTGTCCGTCCACCGTCTGCTGTAGATGAACAGGTTCAGAGGCATCATCCCTATGCCAACCAGGGTCGCTACTGACGTCATACTGATGCTAAGATTTGAGACAATAATACACTTATAATATAGCAAGTTTTGTAATACTGCAACATTTAATATAAGGAAATTGTTATCATAAGTACGTGGCAGATGCTTAAATTAAAGACAATTTCTAAATAGTATGACATGGTTCAACATGAGAGAATTGAAACATGACGTAAGAGATGATGACGAATAATAACAATAATGATTGCAGTGGGGGTGTTTGTGACCATATTATTATTATTATTATTATTATTGTAATGACGATGATGATGATGATGATAGTGGTGATGATGGAAATGATGATGGTGATGATGATGATGATGACGTCGAGGACGATGGTGATGATTTTGATGATAATGAAGATGATAATGACAAAGACGACGATAATGACAATGAATGATGGATAGCCCATTGCGGTGATAGTGATGATGATGATTACTTATTTGTTCAACGCAAGCGAATGTCGCTTTAATAAGCTAATCTAATACAAAAATTACTATCATGAGATAGTAGATTAAATGTAGCATATCTTCATGCACATTATACCTGAGGCAGATATCTCCATGTGTCCAGAATGTGAAGAGATTTGATATGGCTCCACCAGGACAGCACGACATGATGAGAACACCAATAGCGTAGGGCGCCTCCAGCGACAAGGCGAGCGAGAGGCAGAACCCAGCTAGAGGCATGATAACAAACTGACACAACATCCCAATCAGAAAACTGTGAGGGGCTCGGAACTGAATATTGGATGACAAAATATGAAAAAACGGATGGGGAAGATACTAGATAATTCACCAACGGTATGTCTCATAAAATTTTAATTTGTAAGAGTAGTGACAGGAAAATAAAATGAAAATACAAAGAAAGTATTAATTGTCGTCTATTAACCAAATGGCTAAAAAGGAATCTAAGTCGAGTGCGTCTTCTAATTAAAATTAAATTCTATTAAGTATGCTTACCACTTCTCTGAAGTCTTTAGGAGTCACCAAGCACCCCATGCCGAGCATCAGGAAGATGAGGATCAGTGTCAGTATCACCTTGTTGGCCATCTTCAACCTCAAGACGTAGTCGGGAGGACCGTGCATCGACGTCTCGGTCGTCCAGTTATCGTCGACCAAGGACGTTACGTAATATGGTAATTCGGTCGATTGTATTTCCATTGCCATGATACTGTCGTTTAGGAAAACAATATGAACATCATATTTTAGATTTCAAGATGCAAGAAATGTTCCAGCTTCTTTTGGAACAGATTGTGTTTTACATGGTTAGCAATTTTTAACTTGCGCACTCTTAAAAGTTGCAGATACGATTATATCACAATTTAAAATGCGCGTTTTATTTTTACCGCGCTGACCAAAATTATAGTTATTACACTTTCCCAAAACGGTTTGCACTTTCTGCCCTGAAATACAATGACGTATACAGGTTCTTACACCTGGGGGGTGGGGGAGGGGGGGGGGGGGATCCGTCGCCAATTTTTTTCCCCGGCCAAGACCGCCTGCCAAAATGTTTTGAGACCAAGGGAATTGGTTGAAAGTCTTCTCAGTAGGGGGTCGGGGGGGGGGGGGGGGGGGGGGTCGCCAACTTGTTTTCTTGGCCGAGACCGCCTGCCAAAATTTCTCGCGAGAACGAGGGGATTGGTTGAAAGTCCTCTCAGAGGGGGGGGGGGGGGGGGGGGTGTCCGTCGCCAATTTTCTTCCCGACCGAGCCCACCTCCCACAAATTTCTAGCCTATCGATAGGCATCGTGCTGTCTGGCAGGTTCTACAACCGGTACTGTATTAAACCGCGAAAGGCTGAGTTTGAGCGGGGCAGCACGAAGCCTATCGCCACTCGTGAACGTGAAAAGTTATATTTTCTTTTATTTACATAGAAAATCTTCGTAGAAATGCTACGAAGCCCATATTCATATGCCACAAGACCAGGTTGATCAGCTGTTTGTGAGTGTTAGTCTTCGTTTGGAAGCTGTAATGTAAAACCAAACGCGCAACCTTTCACAATACACTGTTAGTGGCATAGAGTAGTGGTTGTTATAGGGTCTCCGCTTCGGACTAGCGTATGCTGTATGCTGCACTGAACTACCACCGCGGTGCACCGGACCGGGTGCGGACGCGTCCATTATTTATAGGGTACGTCATTACAAAATATGTTGTTTTCTTTTAAAATAAAGAGTTGAGATTTGATATGGATGCAAAAAGGTAATTCTATGCTTTAGTTTTCATTGTAATGTATCTCATATTTTATCATTATGATAGTTATCTATTATATTAATACGGTAAGCTTCAACCCCCCAAATGTGTCCCACTCGAGATATCCTCACCCCGAGAATTCGGCGACTCCCCGACCGTCGGGATCGAAGGATATACGTTTTGCGGAGGACAATAAGGTATTCCCGAGTCGCCCCCGCCCCGTGGTCGTCCTCCAGATCGAAGAAAAGGGAAAGTCAGCAATGCCGGTTGCTAAAGTTAAGGCGCCGAGCACTGACTAACGATTTATCGCCGCAACTTTGTTCGACGAATATAAAACGGAGTCGATAAAACAAGTATTATATTGAGAAAGCCTTCTGAATTTTACACGTTGCAAAACTACCCAGGTTTTAAAAAATATAAATTTTTATATTAGGCGGATGGTATGGTAATGATCGCTATTCCCGTTTGGCATCGTTTTTGCAAAGGCAGTAACGATAAAATGACGACAGCTTCAATTTAGCTGCGCTCGATAACACTCAGGTAGAAGGCTGTGCATTGTATTAAGCCACGGAGTCTTCTTAATCACCCCGCCGTAGCGGAGTTTGTTTGCATAGCTCACTGACCATCGACAATGGTCACTCTTTTGCTCATTCGCTCCATACACGATTATACAACCTCGCCAACTTGCGGTAAGATTATTGTATTATGCCAGTCGTGAATCAGTGGAAGCTACTACATTTGTACTATACCAGAGAAGACGTCTGGGGGCCGGGGGGGGGGGGGGGGGGGGGGGGTAGAATGGATGTGGGAGGTATCTGCCCATTTATTATGCAATACATGTAGGCATATAGACGGCTACTATTCCCTTCAAAGAACATTCATCATCGGGTTTGACAAGAATAGGACAAAATATATATACGCCGAAGAATTTAGTTTGGATATGAAAAGCTTAGGGGACACGGGGTTATGTGTCATGCAGGCAATTGTGGTCGAGGGAGGGGGGGGGGGGTGGGGTGGAGCGGCAAAGCTACTTTATTAGCAAGTACACGAGCATATTATATAGTGAACTGTATCTAATGTAATACATTGACCGGATGACATCGTTGGACGGGGCCCCGACGTGTTGTGGGGCGGGATTGAGTCGCCCGTGTTTATTTTGTCCTATACTATTTAAAGGGATAGTTGAGTATTGGTTAAACTTAACTTTAGTAATCAAAACCTGCACCATTACGGTACAAAATAATAGTTAAAACTTCACCATGCTCGAAAAGTATACACAATTACAAACGACTAAGTAAATCCTCTGTTATCATTCATAAAAAGTCGTTGCAACTCAAGAGGGCGCTCTCTAAAAGAGTGATTGGTTTTGACCATTTTCATACAAAAGTGTGCATTTAAAGTTTTGTTAAAATAATGATTCAATTGAGATTATCATCAACAACCTTCCCCCGGTGAAGAATTTTTTAATACAAATATTTGTATGGTCTGGATATTTCATCCGTTTCTGAACCGATTTTGATCAAATAAAGTTTATTCTGTCATTAAAATTGTTTGTTCTTTCAAATTTGACAGTTAGTTCTTCCGTATCTTACAAACAATTATCAGGGGCACTTCGGGAAATACCAATACTCAACGCTACCTTTAAGGGATGACTTTGGGAATAATACAGTTTTAAAGTATCGCTATATCATCATCGCCTTTCTCTCACAAAAAACCCGCGGATTTCCGCGGGTACAGCTAGTGATAATATTAATATCTGATACTAAATAAACCCTTAATACACGGTGGAACACGCCACCGATTAGGCATACGGTATCCACATCTAGCGATCTGATTGGTTGCTGATTTCTCTCATGAATAGTAATGCCTTATTCTCTTTGCTCATTAATAAATTACTGCGAATCCAGTGCTTAAAGGCTATATATGGAGCCAGTTTACTAGTATTTAGCTCTCTCACAGCTAGCTAGCTCGCGATCGCATAGAGAATCTCCAAGCCATATAGAGCCTTGACTAAAGGCTAACAAATTTCAAGACCGAGGCAGTTGTTTGACAATCCTCTTAGTGGTGGTGGTGGTGGTGGGGGGGGGGGGGGGGGGGGGGGGTGTATCAGACACACACACACACTAAAAACCTGGGGGATGATTGAACATGTCACCCACACACATTGTGAGGTTGGGGATGCATACCCCTCATCCGCTGTCTACGCCCCTGCTGAAATATACAGTGGAACCTCGTTATAAAGAGATATGCGTTATTGAACAGAGCCCTCATATAACAAAGTGCTTTTGCTGGACCAAGCTCGTTAAACCTGCATTTTACCCAGTAGCCAGTAGAAGCTTACCCGATTTAAAGAAATTAAGTACTTTGTATGGTCAGAGGTACTCGATAGCATGAGTTTCCGTATGATATTGTTTTCCCATCCTCATAATCTGTTTTCCTACAGGGTTTTCGATTCCAAATACAAGATACAAAATTGATTTTGAGACCTACCTGCATGTGGCGGATATTACTCGTGTAATTATAAATTCTTCGTTTCCCTTTTACCACACGTCCTAACGAATATTCTGCTCGTTTCTTCCGATATAACGTACTCGAAATACATCATATATATCATATTTCAGAAATATTTCCATTTACGACAGCGATCCGTCTACATCAGGCCACTAGGTGTTCGAGTCCAGTGTGTTGTGGCACTCGTTGCTTTGATTCTGGCTGGTATATTTTTTTCTTTCATAAATGCATTTTATGAGGACAGTTATTTATATAGTTGTGCATACTTGTATATACTCGCGGGTTTACGGTAGAGGGTGAGGGTAAGGGCTACGATTATCATGGTTATTTTTTCTTTTCTTTTCTGTTAATGACCCGGTCAGATATCAACGGATAGCGGAAACGTATGCCCAACGAATAGACAATTTGCGAAATTAAATTATCCGGTGATGAAAGTCGTCTCCATTGCTTCATGTACAAAACATAGATCAACGTACATCACCGGACAAGGAACGGACAAGAAACGTTTAGAACGGATGAAAAATTTAGCTCTCCGTTTGACATACGTTTGCGCAATCCGTTGATATGTGACCGGGCTATAAAGGCTTTACTCTCATGCGATGGAAGTTCCCTTTGCTCCCACTGTTAAAATGTTGGTTCAATGGTAATGGTGCCATTTATATTATCTTCATGTTGTTACTCTATTGTTTAAATGTCAACTCAAAATTTCTTTAGATAAGTAGTTCAGAGATCATGTTTACAAATCATAAATCAAAAGTAAAGCACCTTTGGACCCTATCAAACATTTTCTTTGTTCGTTCAAAGCGCATTTAAAGAGAAATATTTGACTGGATCTTGTATGTATATATCAAATCATGTATTGATAATTTTGGAATATTTTTCAGAAAAAAAAAAATCTTTACCAGGTTTCAACAAGGCTCCCTAACTATAAACATGATTATCCCTGAAGTGCAACCCCAGAATGAATTAATGCCCTTCTCTCTCTCAACCGAGGATAATCGCTTGTCATGTTAGGGAGCAACCAACATTTATCACAATCTGGTATTTAAAGTGGTTTCAACTTAAACCATGGTTAAATTTTAAATGTCTTTGTTTGTATGGGGTGCTTCATCGTCATATCTCATTTCCCAAATAAAGAAAGAAATTCAGCCCATAAAATGGCTAAATAAGGATGTTGTGCCAGTTCGTTATCATGACTCTATCTGGGTTCTGCCTCTCCCTCGCCATGTCGCTGGAGGCGCCCTACGCTATTGGATTGGTGTTCTCATCATGTTGTGTTGTCCTGGTGGAACTCAATCAAATACATTCTGGAAACACAGAGATATCTGCATCAGGTAATGTACATATTGTTACATTTGGTACACACAAAGTAGATATGTTGATTATGTTTGCTACTTAATACAGCGACATTCTATTATGCCTTGATACAAAAATAAAGTTGATACTTTATCATCTGCATTTTCATCATAATCACCATCGCCATCATTATCATAATCATTTTAATAATCATTATCAATATCATCATCAACTTGAATATATGAACACTTCAATCGTTAATATCTTTTTAACGAAAGAGAAATGTGAAAAACCGAAATTTGTCCCATGCTTCTATTGCTATTACGAATACAACAAGGTATACGAGAACCTTAAAAATAGGCAAAATTGAAACTCTATGCAAATGAATATTCCCGTGTGCACTATCATGACTGTCTAACATGCTAACTAAAGATGGCGCTAGTCGACTTTTGAGTCAATGAGTTATTGAGATTCTAAATGAAGCTACTTTCCTTACAAAATCTATGATCATAAACATGATATACGAACAATAAGGCGGGGGAGTAGGCGTGGCACCCCGAGATTTTAGGAAACAGCAATATTCGGGCAAAGACCACCCCGGAAGATCACTGATAATTAAACTTAAAATTAATGATAATATACTCGACTGGCGCTTTACAATAATATTTATCCCTGTCATTGGACACGCTCGAAATCAATCCGTACATAACGTTCAACGTTCAGGGGTTCAACTTATTAGACCATGGTTTAAAATATCAACGGTTTTTATAGAGTGTCACATATTCATCTCTCCTTTGTAGAACAAGAAATCTAATTTAGCCGTTAAACGACAACTTAATAATAGGCTAATAATATGTTCCGTCTAATTAATATGTTTAAAATTAACACTTCGGAAAAGTAAACTGTTATGCAAAAGTGACATAATCCTTAAACCGAAAACTCAATGAAGATCCTATAATATGCATTTTGAAATATGAAATTTGAAGCCCTAACACCGCCCAGAAAACAATTAAAAGCAAATTTAAACTCTTATTCTGAACCCCGATTTTTGCCGTTTGACGGCGATTTGGTGCAGAGAAATTTGATGACGTCACAGGTAGAATAGGCCCAAACCACGGCCGCTTGACGGTACAGCGGTACCCGTTGCCTCCCCCAACGATCCCCCAGTCCAGCGAGCGCGAGTTATGCTGCCCTGCTCAATCGATAGAACGCCGTCCTAATTGTCAATATCATTTTTCTTGCTAGATTCGACCTGAAATCTGCAAAATCGGAGAATGGTGGAAATGTCCTGAAGGAGGTGAAGATTTCAGGCATGGTTTTGAGGAGGAAATCGCCAGTATCGACAAAGTTGAATTCGAGTCGCAAAGTCGGGAAAGGTGCATGGCGTATGGTAGAATGGTATAGATCGACAAATCTATCACTTTCATGCCCTCTTTGACTTTGACATTATTGTATTTTTCTCTGTCGGCATTCTAAGCCGACAGTAAAAAATAACAATAATAATGTCAAAGAGGCAATGAAAGAGTGTACTAAAATCAACTCGCCACAGAGACATGCTTCCGCAGACAAGACAGGAGGTCACTAGATCGGAACGCAACCTGCGCAACGGTCAGAAACTAGATGCACCTCGGTGCAAGACTCAGAGACACAAGATTTCTAGCGTTCCTACTCTTGTCAATATGCTTAATTCAAAATTATAATCGTCTAAGACTCAAACAAATTCCACTTAACTAGACAATAATCTTTCGATTTCCATTATATTTGATATTTCATTACATATACATGTAAGTACTTTTAAAGACGACTAAAATAAGTGATATATGTTAACTTACTATCAATACTCAATCCTCACATAGGTTCCCAATCTGTTATATTGCATTACACTTGTATAATTGCTTGTCATAATTATAGACTCAGTTGATTTATTTCATACCACAAACATAGTTAAAAATAATCACTCATGAATTTGCAGATACATGTTTTTATCTGTTATATTATTTATTGATATTTTAATACATCGCCTTCGCATTTTCATGTCATTGATTGCATTATTTCCGGTTCAAGCACAGTTGATATGACCGTTAGCTACAGTTCTGGATGTTGTTTATTGTATTTCCATGTTTGCACTATTGACATTTTACGCACTATGTTGTTATTATTATTAACTAGGTAGTATAATGTAAGGCATTGTAATAATATAGTTATTTAATTAGATCCATGATCATATTTTGCTTTTGAATATTATTCTGTCAATCGTATGTTAGCCCTTCTTGCCATTGTAATAGTAATATTTTGCAAACAAAAACATGCTTTATGTAAGGTTGTACTACCTCGCTTGTGATGACATCTTGTTAACTATGTTCTTCATATTTTAAATGTCTTTCAATTAAACATGACGATTCTGTTCAATAAGTTAAACTACAGAGAGCCGATGTAATTCCTCCCTTCAATATGACTCCTACTCTCCTATCATCATTACCTCTCCATCTACCTTCTTTCTTCTTTAACTTCCCACTCCGTAGTACATTGTATTCATTTTGCCATATCTACGAAATGCAATATCTTATATATTGATGACGAAATATTAATCACTCTCCTACCATTTGAATTATTTAAATATTATGATTGATTCTTTATATAATTTACCTATATGTTTTTAATGTATTCAAGATGTATTTTGTTGTTGTAAATTGCCTTAATAATTTGTAAACAAAACTTATTTCAGTTCTCCAACTGCTTTGTTTTGTATTTTACATGCATGTGTTTTTTATGTATCAATAAACTGAACTATGAAAGTGATAGATTTGTCGATCTGGCGTATGACTGCGGCAATTGTATAGCGAATTGTACCATGTCCATGCACAGTTTGCCGGGGAAGATGCTGGGGGAAAGGGCGCATTGAAACCCGCACTCCGGTGTCGGCACGCTGGCCCGCTAGCTGCCCGTGCCGCCCTCGTGAAGAGTACCCTACGAAACACATATGTAACGTACCCAAAATCAACTAAATCTTCGAAAATTGCTCAAATAATGGTCATGATTTCAAAGTAGTTATCTGTTTTACCTGTTCTGTGTAACTTCTTTGAAATCATGACCATAATTTGAGCAACGGTCGAAGATTTAGTTGATTTTGGGTACGTTACATTTGTGTTTTGTATGATACTCTTCACGAGCGCGTCACGGCCAGCTAGAGCCTTAGAGGCGTAGCGTGCCGACACCGGAGTGCGGGTACAATAGTGAACTAGCGCCAAAAATCTCCCTAATCCCGTCATCATTGTCGCTGTCTGATGAATCATTCCTGTCCTCCTCTTCATCTTCTTCGGAAAATCCATTGCGAAACTCAGTTCGAGAGTATTTTTCTCCATTTTCCTCGAAGTAAAACTGTCCAGCTCGATCGTACGTTATCAAAAAGCAATACACACCACCGTATAATGCACTCGCATCGCTTTGCTTGATCAGCTGATCGGCCGGGCCCGTTCTACCGATGACGTCACGATTTTCAGGCCGATCGTTGAGCGAATTTCAGTCTCGGAGACTGCTCACTTTTGCCCCATTTTCGAAGACTTTTTTAGTCAAATTTCAACATTTTTATCGCGGATTAAGTTAATATCCTTAGAAAAAATAACATTTCCTTCACAAACATACCAAATTTTGCCAATTTGAAAGTCAATCGAGGGTTCGGTTTAAATAAGGATGTATGGCGCAGCGTTCCTGCTGGAACCCGATTGGAAGAAGTGGTGGTTTCCAAAGCTGATGCCCGAAAACTCCTTTAAGCACTACAAGGAACGAATGGAGTCCGACCATCCCGGGCACGAATTCGTCTTCGCAAAGGAATTTGACTTCGAGATGCTCAAACACTGCGAAATGCTGCCCAAGGGTTTTCAGCACACCTTCCTGGTCAGACACTCCTACAAGGTCTTCACGTCACTGAGGAAGATGCTCTGCAATTCAGTCGTCCTGAGGACCCTCAGCCTTAACGCTAAGATCAAGATGTGCTTCCCGACCGACGGGTACTTTTACGAGGACATGTGGGAGCTGTACAGCTACATCAAAGCTCATCCTGAAGACTTCCCCGCTCCCATCATCATCGATGCTGACGACCTGGTCGCCGATCCCGATGTCATGATCATGAAGTATTGCGAGCTGATCGGGCTGCTTTTCAAACCTGAAATTCTTCAGTGGAGAAGGCAGAGCTAAACGAGCTGCCATGGGGAAGGCCCCAAGTTCTTTCACTTCATGAACAGTCTCATAGGATGTTACAAGAACTTGTTGAACAGCACGGGTTTCCGAAGAAGGACGCCAAAAAGGACACCCAAAAGAGCGCATGGGAAGCCAAAGACAAAAACAAGAGCAAGAGCAAGGAAATGAGCAGTAATAAAGTCAATTATAGCAGCAGTGAATGGCAAATTTGAGGAGACTCGGACATAGTGGTAAAACATGATGCAATAGGATCGACGACAGAAGAGAGTGCGAAGTCAATGAAGGGACTCAGAAATAACGCATAAATTATGCTGAGGAAAATGCCTCAGATAGAGACTCGACACAAGACGGTACAGAGAAAGACGCACTATCTAGTAAAGGATCTGCAGATTATTCGGTTACAGCTCGATATTCCGAAGGATCGTTAATCCGAAGGTTCGGTTATTCCGAAGGTTCGTTATTCCGAAGGTTCGTTATTCCGAAGGTTCGTTATTCCGAAGGTTCGTTATTCCGAGGGTTCGTTATTCCAAAGGTTCGCTATTCCTAAAATGAAATCGGGTTCGTTAGTCTGAAAATATAATGGGGTTCGTTATTCCGATGGTTCGTTATTCCGAAGGTTTGTTATTCCGAAGGTTTGTTATTCCGAAGGTTCGTTAGTCCGATAATGAAATAGGGTTTGTTAATCCGAAAATGAAATAGCGGGAGCTGGGTTGCCGTCCAGTTGTCGGGGGGGGGGGGGGGGGGGGGGGGGGTGATCTTTTGCCCCACAACCCCATCCTAACTGTCAGAAATCCTGGCTATGCCTCTATGCAAGAACAAGCCACTATGTACAAGCCACTATGTAGAACAAGAAGATCCATAGAACCCGATTGTCTCTCCCAACATGACTGGCTACGCATCCGCGTCCAAAAAAAAAAAAAACGCCTAAAGGGTATCACGATACGGCACCTTTTCGGGTGCATTTGCGCCATTAAGTGCGGGTTTTAAAATCATTACGCCATTTAGGGGTGTAAACTTGCGAGGATGCACTAAGCCATTTAGGATACATTTCAGATGCTGATGGACACGGGTGGGTAGCACTATTCTATGAGAGTGACCTCTCACCCTATACCCAGCCATTTTACGACTGAGATGTTGTTTTTTGTATAGGAGTAAGTGATTATTTTTAAAGAAAATAATAATTATTTGTATCGCAAACCAATGGTGTGTTGAAAATGTGTTTCGTATATAGCTGGAGGATATAATATAGTCAGTAGTGCTACCAGATGTCTAGGGCCAGAGCAGAACGGCTTAAAATGGTATTTTTTATGAATGATTATCCCTAAGAATAAGTTATTATAGTTTACCTAACTGTATTCATCCAAAGTTTTCTTTAACAACAAATGAAACAGGAAATTGACCGGACCTAAGCCTTCTTACTGGCTTGAGAGAGGGGCACTTTAAAATGCATTAGGCCCTGTTCAAGACCAATTTAATTTATGGAGGGGGGAGATAATGTGATCTGAATATGAAGACAAAATACTGTATTTATTAAACAAAACAAAACAAAAGCCCAGCAGCCCCCCCTACATATTAAAGGTAAACAAAACGCTGGACCTTTTGCTTACCGTTACTGTAACCGTTACTATAAGTGCATAATTCCCGTCACTTCTAGTCGTATATTTCCTCTTGGATATCACTAATAATGGAAATAATCAACGTTCTTTAAACCACTATCAACTGTTTTGGCTGATCACTGGAGGCTGTAATGTTTTGCAACTGAACCATATCTGAGCGTGCACTAACAAAAGTCGGTTACCGCTTTAGTTGAATCCGCTGCTATGTCAGTGGTTACATAACCCGCTTTTGTGAGTGCAAATCAAATGGCATTTCATGGAGTGCCGGCTGGAAAACATGGTAGCCTATAGTGTTCAGTCAAATCAGACAGGAGTGGTTCAAAACATTGCTTAAATATTATCGGTACCCAAGAAGAAATATACGATTAGTAGGGACAGTTATTATGCACTTATTATCAGTAACGGTAAGCGAAAATGCCAGCATTTGGCTCCCCTTTAATCACCCCTACATCCAGGTGCCTACATCAACACTGAACAAACATCCAAAACATTTAGCACTCCTTTATCACCCCCACCCCTCTAGTCCTGTAGACGGTCCTATATTTTGTGTATTAGACCTGGAGATATTCTTTAGTCCAATGTTTCTTTTATTGATTCATATTCTAGAAGGGTTAAGAAGAAATGTCAGCTTTGTTGCCACCTTGGCAACCTTAGGCAGCTTTTTTTTTATAAGTATTATAAAGTTAATTAGCTAATTTGCATATTTGTGAAATAAGGTCAGGAGTAATTTTCTATCAAGGAATAGTACAATATTGATAAAAACAAGTATTGTCTGGTATTTTGGGGCAAGGATTCCATTTCCGGTGCTCGTTTGTAAGTGCCATATGGGCAACACCCTGAAATCCAAGATGGCTGCCCCTAATTTGCATATTTATGAATATTATTGATTTTCAGTGGCTACAGCCTCTAATAAGCAATAATTCCAGATTATTATTTGTCAGTTATGTTCTAAGTATGTATTTAAGATATCAAAGATTAGTTGTCATCATGGCAACCTCTAGCAATGCATATTATTTGCATAATTAGATATTTTACCTAATTTGCATATTCCCCCAAATCGAGTATATTGGGAACCCTGAAAGTAAAATTGACAAGTAATACCACTTTTCCAACGTTTTGGGGGGCAATAGATCCATTTTGTTAATACTTATTTCCCTGTATCACCATGGCAACCATCTCAAATCCAAGATGGCTGCTCCCCAAATTACACATGTTTTGATACACGACTTCATTCTTTTGGTTATAGATCAATAGTATAATGTTTGGACTTTTAATTATTGGAATAAGCAACTAGAATACTTGAATCACAATGTAGTTGGTTGCTTACAGTAAAAAAAATCATACTTTTATAAAATAAATACCATTAAAGTGGCAAATAGCATTATTTCCTTTTAAATGGCCATCTTGGATTTATGTGGGTTGCCCACATTTGTTGCCCCCTAAAACCTTGGAAAAGTGATATTTGTTGTCTTTTTAATCTTCTGGGTTCACAATATCCACGATTTTATCTTATTTCTGGGAATATTCCAATTAGGTAAAAAATCTAATTATGCTAATTTTATGCATTGCTAGAGGTTGCCGAGGTGGCAACCAAGCTAAATCATCTTTATCACACATTTAGAACATGATTGAGGAAAAATAATCTGAAATTATGGCTTATTAGAGGCTGTAGCCACTGAAAATCAATAATATTCATAAATATGCAAATTAGAGGCAGCCATCTTGGATTTCAGGGTGTTACCCATATGGCACTTACAAACGAGCACCGGAAATGGAATCCTTGCCCCAAAATACCCTAGAATACTTGTTTTTATCAATATTTTACTATTCCTAGATAGAAAATGACCCCTGACCTTATTTCACAATTATGCAAATTAGCTAATTAACTTTATAATGCTTATACAAAAAGTTGCCCAAGGTTGCCAAGGTGGCAACAAAGCTGAAATTTCTTCTTAACCCTTCTAGAATATGAATCAATAAAAAAACGTTGGACTAAAGAACGTGTCCAGGTCCTAGAAACATCTACAGGAACGCATAATAGCTTGCAGTTCTTACATTTCCTCAAATCCCAACACATTCACACAAGGACACACAATTTGATGCTTAATAGTTGTTTTTAATTTTGAAGTTTGGGTGTTGACTTGTTAAGTACAGTTTATGTACAACGGTTATTACCAATCATGCCAATTGTCTTCTTCAATTATATTGAAATCTCAATTTGACTTAAAACTAAAAAATCAAATCAAGACTAAAAATTAAATAACAAGTCATGACATCGATTGCTTTTTAGAATGTTTCAACATGAAACTAAGATTGTTCTGCAAAACATACAATGAAATAAAGTTAACAGCATTGCTTGTAGGGCAAGGCAAATGGGTGTTGTATAAGATACACAGTGAACATGTGGGAAATCAGTTTACACATGTTCTAATACATCGTGTTGACAATGTAACAACGATATGTTGAACATAGCAGGCTAATATAACCCACTTAAATAGAGAAAATAACAAACCTCCAGAAGCCCACGCTTACATGTACATTTTCTTTCTTTTTTTTCTTTCACCTTTCCAGGCATTTATTTGTTTCAATTTAAGTTCCATACAGTTTAACAAATCATATTTCAATCATTTTCTCTTTTAAATCAATTTAAACATTAAAAATACGTTTTTATCATATATGGAAAATTATACAATTCTTTTTTTGTTTTCTTTACGCAGGTAATCATTAATGTGTATGCGAAAGTGAACTTCCTTTAAGAATGTAAACCATAATTTTGTGCTTCTTTCATCTTTTCCCGATTGATTTCTTATTACTATCATTTTATATATGCTCCAAAAAGCTACAGTTAAAATATCATTTATCTTGTATTCTATATTTAATTTCAGTAATGTAAATGCATTCATTTCTACATTTACATTTTAAACATGTTTTACCATTTGCGTAAAATTTCTAACAAATATTTCATTCATTTTACATTCCAATAGAGCATGATATAAATCTTCTCGACAATGACATGTTTCACATGTATCACTATTACTAAGTTTCCACAGAAATAATTTTCTTTTTACAACGATCAAATTATAAATTACTTTAAAATTAAATTGTCTTAATTTGTTCTCCTTGATACATACAACATTTCTTTTATAAACATGTTTCCAATCAACATAACAATCTAATTTCTTTACCCAATATGATGGGCCTTCAATTGCATTTCCATTTTTTGAAAGTGAAATATAAAATAATTTACTTGATACTTTTTGAATAAGTCTTTCTTTTTCTCCAATCAAAACTTTTGGTATTTCTAAACATATTGGTTCTTTCAAATTATTCATCCATACTTTGGGTATCGCTTTTTGTAATCTAAAATATTCGAACATTATTATTACTTTTGCTTTCTTATTACGACAATTTTCTATTAATTTTGATGTTGTAATAAATCTATGATCAGAACAGACATTTTTCAAATAAATTATTCCACTTGAATACCAGTTCTTAAAAAAGAAAGGTTTCTTTTCAAATACTACATATTTATTATACCATATAATCTGTTTATCTAAATCAACACTATTATTTTCATTTTGTTTATTCATAATAACCCATGATTTCAATATTTCAAAATAAAACTCTGGCAATTTGCTAGCAAAGTATGTGTCTACCATATATACATCAATAGAACAATTCATAATTAACTTTAGCCCACCTAGTGATTGAAAATACAAATTTGACATCTCTTTCCAAAAGCCATCTGAATCATCTAATATTTTACCTAGCCATTTTAATCTAAAACTTATAATCAACTTTTCAATATCAATCATCTTAATACCACCTTCATGATAATCTTTAGTAATTGTTTCTCTTTTAACTTTATCTGTTTTTGAATTCCAAACAAAATTATACAGAATTTTTTCTAGTCGTTTTCTTATATATTGTGGTACCGAACAATACATTATCAAATGAACAACTTGACTAATGAGCAATGTTTTTACAATAAGTACTGTACCAAAATTTTGTTTCTCAATTCTTTTTTTACCACCAGTTCCAAATCAGTACTTATATGAACTCCTAAATATTTTTACACTACCTTCAGTCCATTGGAGTCCATATTCATGAAAATCCCATCTTTGTAATATTGGGCCTAACCATTTCAATATTGTTTTATCTTTATTAATACGGGGACCGGCTGCCTTTACGAATAATTCTAATTCTTTTATAATATATCTTAAAGATGATTTTTCCCGAAAAAATAACGATGTATCGTCTGCATATTGCAGCACTTTTAATTCTATTTTTTATCACCATACAAAATACCTTTAATTTGTTCATTTTGTCTAATCTTTTCTGCCATTATTCCTACGGCTTGCATGTACATACCAAAATACTGTTTTGCAAGTACTTCACGACACATGAAAGCATGTTTCATACTTCCGCAGAAAGTAGACATTAATTCTGGTGTAAGCCGACATATATCGATGACAATACAAATTGCACTAGGTAGTATTACAAATTACTACATGCATAGCTTGTAGGAAACAATACATGTATACAGATAATTGGTACTGACAGAATATGTAGAAAGTAGGACTTAAAAGTAAAGGTATTTAAGAAATGTGCCATGAAACAAAAATTAATTCACCATACAATTTGGTTTCACTTCATTCATTTGTTTCGCTTGGTTCCTGTTGCATTTAATCGGGCCACCACCGGTGGATCCGTCATCTCCACCGCTGGGAGCACCACCGGGGAAGCCAGGCATGCCTCCTGGCATACCACCGGGCATACCGCCTGGCATACCACCTCCTGGAGCACCGCCAGCACCCTGGTACAGCTTGGTGATGATGGGTGTGCATATGGCTTCCACCTCCTTCTGTTGGTACTCGAACTCGTCCTTCTCCGCAGTCTTTAAACATAAAAACATAAACGTGTATAAGTTTGGTCAAGGACGTGCTTGTGAACAAACTCTACATTATCAGGCCCACCAAACACACACAAATTAAGAATTTTATAGCAAGTTAAGCTTAACTCAGTTGAAACCCTAACCCACTACTTCGTAGTCTGAATACAAAATAATGACCTTGAAAGAAACATGGTTCGTTAGCTAGCTCTAATGAAAGAAACAATCTTCAATTGATTCAATATTTCAACATCCAGTGCACTTCACAGAGAAAATGAATACCATACACCAATTTCTCACAGTTTTTATAAAAGCAAAACATGTGTATGTTTCAGGTGCACCTGTAAAATGTCAGATATTTCCCGGAATAAGATTTGAGACTTAAATCATATACCTAAACCATTGTAAGATATGTCCGAATGATGTGTAAAAGTTTCATTGCAAAAGAACCCCGATTTCCTGGTTAAAAAAGCGACAATTTGCGTCAGCTTTACAGCGAATTACTGTATAACGTCTATGAGGTGTATGACCGTTCATTAATGCCCTTGAGCTGAATGATTACCAATGAAAGATATCGTCATACTAAAGGGGCATTTTAAAAATCTAACCTTATTTTATTCTTCTCTTACCATAAGCCAAACAACACGGTAGAAGAGAAATGTGGAAGCTAAAAGTAATTTTCGTGGACTTAGACACTTTACTGGTTTCACTTTATTCAAACATTGGTATAGGTACAAGTATCAGCCAACCTCAGCACAGCTTAAAACACTAGTGCAATATTTGCATTTGAACATTCCATAACCACTCTATTGTGCTTGATGTGGAAAATTAATCTCGAGTGCTTATTTAGGCTACTTCTATGACCTCCACACCGCTATTGTGGTGTTTTTCAAATCAATGGGCATCTCATTTGGTACTTTTATTTCAAATACTTGGTTCACTTCTTACCTGGTTGTGATCGAGCCAGTCCAGGACCTCCTTGCACTTGTCCAGGATCTTGGTCTTGTCCTCCTCGCTGATCTTCTCCTTGACCTTCTCGTCCTCGATGGTGCTCTTCATGTTGAAGGCGTAGCTCTCCAGAGCGTTCTTGGCTGCGATGCGGCCCCTCTGCTTCTCATCGTCTTCCTTGTACTTATCTGCATCCGAAACCATGCGCTCAATCTCCTCCCTGGTAAGACGCCCTATTTTAAATAAGAAATATAAGAAAAATAAGAAACATTTAGCCAGTGCTCGAAATTCATTAGTGCTAAATTCCACTGGCCCGAAAGGTCAACCAAATATAAGAGAATTGTTAATGTTTTTATTCGTTTAGAGCAACCAGATTCAGGCTTCATGCACCTGGAATTTGTAAAATCTCGTTTTTACTTGCCTGACAGGGCCACAAGGCAAACAAGTTAATTCATAGCATTATTTGAACATCAGGGGCGTCGATCCGTTTTTGCGATTGGGGGGGCGAAATTTGAAAATTTTTCCAGAGTGACCATTGAAAGAGCTAAAAGCCCTACATTGGCATGCCCGGAAGTTTTTATTATGCGCTCATTGAAAGTGTCTTGATGGTTCGAAGACCTGACTTATGGGGGCACCCATATTTGGGGACAATAATGGGGGTCCAGGGGGCGGAGCCCCCGGAAGCTTTTAGATTTCAGACATTTGCAACTCCTATCATGGGTGTTAAAATTTTATAAAATAGTGAACCTGCTCGTAACGTACTTTTAAAGGGCATAGCGAGGAAAAGATTGAGCCTTGCATGAGATGGATCCACGTGATCCTGTATACTATAGAGCCATCGATATAGTCTAGGGCATTGAGCTCCCATGAAACTAAGCAAGGGCGTCAACAACTTCTCAAAAGTGGAGGGGAGATATTGCGAGGAAGCGAAGCGACCGAGCCTGACAGGGCCACAAGGCAAACAAGTTAATTCATAGCATTATTTGAACATCAGGGGCGTCGATCCGTTTTTGCGATTGGGGGGGCGAAATTTGAAAATTTTTCCAGAGTGACCATTGAAAGAGCTAAAAGCCCTACATTGGCATGCCCGGAAGTTTTTATTATGCGCTCATTGAAAGTGTCTTGATGGTTCGAAGACCTGACTTATGGGGGCACCCATATTTGGGGACAATAATGGGGGTCCAGGGGGCGGAGCCCCCGGAAGCTTTTAGATTTCAGACATTTGCAACTCCTATCATGGGTGTTAAAATTTTATAAAATAGTGAACCTGCTCGTAACGTACTTTTAAAGGGCATAGCGAGGAAAAGATTGAGCCTTGCATGAGATGGATCCACGTGATCCTGTATACTATAGAGCCATCGATATAGTCTAGGGCATTGAGCTCCCATGAAACTAAGCAAGGGCGTCAACAACTTCTCAAAAGTGGAGGGGAGATATTGCGAGGAAGCGAAGCGACCGAGCGGGGGAGGGTGTGGGAGGGGGCGTCCCTCTCCCACAGTAGGGAGCTTTTGTATTTTTGGGCGTGAAATTGTGCGATTTGGTGCACACCTGAGACAGAAAATTTCACGGAAAATGAACTATATAAGTATGGAACCAAACATACATAATGACAAAGGGAGGGGGACAATCTCCTCCACTTTCAAATGTGGGGGGACATGATATTCCAATTTGATTTGCGTTCAGCGCATATGGACCGAATTGACTGAAAGATAAATTATTTCAGATTATTTTATTTTCTGTAGATGAGGGTTTAATAAACTTCGTTTGAGGTGTGCGTTTGAGAAGTTACACTGCCCAACACATTTCGAAAGGTGAGTTCCCGCAACCGAAATGAAACTTGCAATATGAGAAACTGTATGCGCGCGAAGCGCGCGGCAAAAAAGATATTTACAGTCTTTTTCAACCTAAAAAAACACAGCTATTTTGAAGATTAATTATTGATAAATGTATCTTTCCCCTCTTTGGCATTATATCACTCGATTTTATCTTCCTCATTTTCGGAATTATTGGGGGGGGGGGGCGAAATGATATGTTCGCCCCCCAATATTTTCATTGGGGGGGGCGACCGCCCCCCCCCCTGCCCCCCCCCCCCCCCCCCCCCCCCCCCCAGGATCGACGCCCCTGTTGAACATACATTAAAGCATATTTAGAACACATGGCACTTTTTGTTACAAGGGGAATATTCACAATAAATATTCTTAAACAGACAAAGTCTGCCGGGTTCTAGCTAATGCCTCTTTTCATCTGGTGAATTATGTATCGTCGAGTATCCCAGATAACACGAAACCGGATTTCATGGCAGAAAATTTCTGTCATAATGAATAATTTCTTTGATGAGATATACATGAATGAAAAGCTCTGTTTCTCTTCTTTCATTTGATGTACAACTTATGGCACATAGTTCACGCATGACTGAATTAAAACAATGGAAAGTGGTGTTACCAACATTCCATTTGCACGCAGAAATTGCAAGTTTGGGTGAGTTATTTGGGTGAGTTTGTAGGGTAGTAAACGTACTTATTTTGAAAAAGGACAAACACCGCATACAAATTCATATTTGTATTTTTTATATGACACCTCATGATTAAAAAAAAAAAGATTTATTCCAGAGAACGAGTACAATGAATACATGCTTGATTTCAGCCCAAATGAGTAACTTTCCTGATCTAGCATGTTTCTCATGTTTTCCCCTGATCCCCATGTTTGTGTAAATTCACTCATGCATCAAGTGCATTGTCATCTGCTAAGTCAGGAAAGCTGAGCGACTTCAATCTTAATCGACTATCTATCATTTGGGCAGAAATCAGGCATGTTTTCATTGTATTTGTTCTCTGGCATACATCGTTTATTTTGTATGCATGAGGTGTCATATAAAAGATCAAGATATGAATTGTAATGCAGTGTTTGTCCTTTTTCAAAATAAGTACAATTACTACCCTAAAAACTCACCCAAACTTGCAATTTCTGCGTGCAAATGGAATTTTGGTAACACCACTTTCCATTGTTTTAATTCAGTCATGCGTGAACTATGTGCCATAAGTTGTACATCAAATGAAAGGAGAGAAATAGAGCTTTTCATACATGTATACCTTATCAAAGAAATTATTCATTATGACATAACATTTCTGCCATGCAATCCGGTTTTGTTTTTTCTGGGACACTCTGTATAGGTCCTCATAAGAGCATGTAGTGTTATAGTACCAACGATCGAAACATTTGCAGGAAACTATCAATCAAGCAGACTATTTGATGATTTGTTTGTATGCCATTTGAAATGAACCTTACTACCTACAATGGATGTAAAGCCTCTCTATCTCGCAATGAAAACTTTGCTGGGAACAAAGCCATTTGACCTCATTATTATGGTCTGGTGACTGTACCTTTGTCATTTGTGATGGTGATCTTGTTCTCATTTCCAGTGCTTATGTCGACAGCAGTGACATTGAGGATACCGTTGGCATCGATGTCGAAGGAGACCTTGATCTGAGGAACTCCTTTTGGTGCTGGAGGGATGCCAGTCAGCTCAAACCTCCCAAGAAGGTTCTGTTCCAAAAAGGGGAAAGGGAAATGAAGATGTTAATTTGGTGTGCTCTCGTGAAGACCAAAGTAGCCCATCATTAGTTAATGATACAATGTGAATCTTCCTTTTAAAAAGATTAAATTCAACTATTTTCAATAGGGCCTTGCTCAATGGTTTAGGCACCGGTCTAGCAATCCAGAGGTCTCAGGTTCAATTCCCGGCGAAGCAATTATTTCTTTGCTATTTTTTACATTTATTTTCAATATGCTCATACTTTATCTGTTGTCCAAATTCAAGAGCTGTCAAGTAGACAGATCAGGTTATTTGAATTGCGCAAGTCACGTACAATGTGTAATTGTCTGCAAAGAACTTTTATTTGAAAGTTGAAGACCTACGTTGTCCTTGGTCATGCCACGTTCTCCCTCAAAGACCTGGATGATGACACCAGGCTGGTTGTCAGCGTATGTGGTGAAGACATCTGTCCTCTTGGTGGGGATGGTGGAGTTCCTCTTGATGAGGGCAGTCATCACACCTCCAGCAGTCTCGATACCCATGGACAGGGGAGCAACATCCAGCAGCAGCAGGTCAGATACGACATGATGCTTGTCTCCAGTCAACATGGCAGCCTGGATAGCTGTTGGTATGGCAAGTTGGCAACACACAAAACATAATAAGACTACACATCAAATTCACATTACTGAAATTACAATTTTCAGCATTACTCTGGAAGAAAATACGAAATCATATTGAAGGGGAAACTGTAGGAAGTAAACATGTCCTTCACTTGTCAAGATAAGGTTCTTTCCCTGAAAGAGTATCACAATTTCATATTTTGAATTTTCTTATCAATTACCCTATCTGAAAACTATTGTTTTTCTTCCATACCTGCTCCATAGGCCACAGCTTCATCAGGGTTGATGCTCTTGTTCAGCTCCTTGCCACCAAAGCTGTCAGTCAGGAGCTTCTGGATCTTGGGGATCCTGGTGGAACCTCCAACCAGCACAATCTCATCGATGTCCTTCTTGGTGAACTTGCAGTCCCTCAGGGCATTCTCAACGGGCTCGAGAGTTCCACGGAAGAGATCAGAGTTCATCTCCTCGAAACGAGCACGGGTGATGGAAGTGTAGTAGGCGATTCCCTCAAAGAGAGAGTCGATTTCAATGCTGGAAAATCAAATTGAGAAATGAGAAAGTAACTAATAAAATTTGAATACAATTTGTAATATGAATGTACCTGTACAAATAGGCATAACTTTGTTTTAAATTAATGACAATTTGAGGGAGGTAAAAGTTGTCTCAATATTGCATGGTTATTGCTTCATAAGAATATAAGATGACTGTAAAGTGTTACCAAATTATAAATCTTTCTGTCAGACCCTGTAATTTTGATAATGTTATATAATTTATTCTTATATGGTGCTCGAACGTTTTGGTACTATAGAATATACAGTGTGTCGGTATACAACAATATTATTGTGTGTGTAGATTATATGCACAGAGCACAATGAAACTGGTAGTCCGTCCAAACGATGTTTTGTTTTAGTTTCACTGTGTGTCAAAAGGGTTATCAAGATTGTTTATACTAGAGCCCCCTGTTTGGGCTAAGTGGTTAGTGACTCATGGGTTTACCTGGAAATTAGATAGCAAGGCACTGGTATCTCATCCTCCTAGGTTGTTTTCTTCTAGGTATGGATGAGAGTTAAATTTTATGTCACGGAGAGGAGTCGGGCTTGTTAAATTGCTCCACAAATTCACTAGAATGCTATAGAAGTCCCCGTGGGGAGGGGGGGGGGGGGGGGGGGGCACTCGAATTATTTGTTGACGGGGGTGTGCCTCACGGAACTCTGAAATGGGGGTCATAAGAGCTGACTATAAGCACAAAATGTAGGGTCTTTGGAGCTACAAAAACCCTGAAACGGGAGTTAAGGGGTCTAAGGAAGAGACAAATACAAAATACATGGACTTGGAGCTATCAAATACCTACGGAAACCCTCAAATAGTGGTCCAGAAGAAGAATAATGGACTTGGCGCTACTCAACTACCTAGCAAAGTCAGGCCGGGGTCTGCGCGTGGTGCTAACCTTTATTGAAAATTATTAGGAGAATAATAGAAGTTGTATTATTGGGATTAATTATATGATAAATCCAAATTGCGGAAGTATCGCCCAGGTCAAACAGGTTGTATGAGCTCTAAATCTGTGGCAGCGATTCTTCAGGAGCTCCAATGGACTATAACTATAATCAATACTGAACAACACTCGTAAAACCATAACCTTGCATGTTTCACAATGTACTAACATATTATTGTTAAATATGAATATGTTTTTTAATGATAATAATCATAAGAAAGATTGAAATGGTACAACTTTGACATGGTGCCATATAATGACAAAACCATCAGAGAGAAACTGATTAGTTTCATTGTAGTTGTTATAAAGCATTTTATATGTATGTGAGATATGATATACTCAAAGTTATATTCTAAGTGATGAATATCTAATTGCATTCAAGCAAGTCAATTTATGTAATTGGATAAAAGTAACATGTACTAGGCCATTAAGTTATGTGCCTGGTTATTATTGAAGATTATAGTCTCACTGAGTATTAGTAGGTTAGAGTGAAATAATGTGATTAGTAGAATGTAAATATGTACATACAAACTACTCTCTGCATGGTCAGTGGAATTGTATTACCGTGAGTAATGAGGAATGTTCCTTTCGTTTTCACTGCTTTAACTGGAAAACGTTTGTTTTAGGAATAAGGGTAGATAATTATACTTGTGATAGAATGCTTGTACTATACTGCTTTGTGAATATGTTGAATTATTACTTTTAGTGAGTCTTATAATATATTTAGTTAACTAAAATAGGAGAGTTACATTTTATGCCAAGGAGAGGAGTCTAGCTTGTGATATTGCTCCACAAATTCACTAGAATGATATAAAAGACTTTCTTGCCATTTTTCTAATTTCAGATTCGACTTCCTCGGTTATCGTCGCTCTCCCCGAGAGGAATTCAAGTCCGCGATCAAGAAATATATAATTGTTTAGAAGCCAGTTTACTTGTATAAGTTAGGAACCCATTTTAGTTAATCGCGTAGAGTTAAAGGGATAGTGGAGTTTTGGTAAAGAGAGTACAGTTTTGGTCAAACTGAATTTTAGTAAGCAAATAACTCCACCATGTTCAAAAGAAATACAAAATTACAAATAACTAAGTGAAAGGCCTGTTATCATTAAAAAAGAGTCGTTAAAACTCAAGAGGGCGCTCTCTGAACACTCATCGGTTTCAACCATTTTAAATAAAACATTGTGAATGTGATGTGTTGTTGAAATATTGATTAGATAGAGAGATTATCAACAACTATTTAAAAACCCTTTTCGTAAATTTTTGAAAAGAGGAAGCATTTAAACAAAAAAATAACGGCTGGTTCCAAATTGGCTTATAATTGTGGGGCTCCACAATTATTACCAATGGTTATGTTTATGGATATTTCAGCCATTTCCAAACCGATTTTGATTAAATAAAGTTTATTCTGTCATTGAAATTGTATGCTCTTTCGAATTTGACACTCAGTTTTCCATTATCTAACAAAAAAGTATTTTGAGTAGCGCCCTCAATACCAATACTTAACTATCCCTTTAAGTTGATTTTATAAGTTAGGTTGGATTAGATTAATTCACTACTTATAATTGTTGTATAACATGATTGTTTACTCATGCTTTTGCTTTTGTTGATTTCAATTTGTATGATTGCAATACCATATTATGTATACCGACTACAAGTGATTTCACCGGCGTGTTGCGATGTGGGTATTTATTTACCTTGCTTGTGAGCTTGAGGACAGGGTTCTCTTGGCGCGTTCACATGCTGTTCTCAGTCTCCTGACTGCCCTCTTGTTGGGGTTGATGTCCTTCTTGTGCTTCCTCTTGAACTCCTTGATGAAGAAGTCGACCATGCGGTTGTCAAAGTCTTCACCTCCCAAGTGAGTGTTACCCGAGGTAGCTTTCACTTCAAAGATTCCCTCCTCGATGGTGAGTACAGACACACCAAAGGTTCCACCGCCCAAGTCAAAGATTAGGACGTTGCGCTCATCATCAACCTATATAAGCAAAAGAGAAGCTCCAGTCAATTTCAACTGCTTCATAATATAATACAGAAATAATTTAACATACAACTACTACAGAAAGAATCATTGCATAAAGTGTACAAAGGTAAGACGTGTCGTGAGAGCACAATTCCAATACACCATTTACAGAATAACCAATATGCAGCTAAGAACATTCCCTGATATTCTTCAAATGTAGACTAATGAAGTACCACTAGGAAATATAAACGCTAGAACAAACGAAGACCAATACAGGGTGGCCCAGAATTAACGGAACGGGGCACTTCCCAAAATAAAGCAACGGAATGACTGGGTCCATCGGATAGTGTGTATTTTCAAATGAAAAGTGATACCAAGAACATTAATTTTGGTCGTGTAGTTTTTGTTTTAGAGCGCTGTGAGTGACACTATGTCAGGGTTCATTTTTCTTCAATTTTGACTGACCTATTGGCTAAAGAATTACCCGAACGGCTCGCCATAGAATTACTGTGCTGTGGCTATTCAGTCGAATGCACACTAACAAAGGTGTCCGCATCATTGTGCATCGTAACTCTATGACGAGCCGTTCGGGTCATTCTTTAGCCAATAGGTCAGTCAAAATTGAAGAAAAATGAACCCTGACATGGTGTCACTCACAGCGCTCTAAAACAAAAACTACACAACCAAAATTAATGTTCTTGGTATAAATTTTCATTTGGAAAGACACACTATCCGATGGACCCAGTCATTTCGTTACTTTATTTTGGGAAGTGCCCCGTTCCGTTATTTCTGGGCCACCCTGTATAAGCCATCTAAAATTTCGTAAAATTCACCCTCATTATGTTTAATGTTGAAAACATGCAAGGATGAAGTTGAATTAATTGCTAAATATGGCATGATGATGTAGGCATATTGATCACCACCAGACAGGACAATTCACACTATGGCAATGTTCCATGTGTTGTGTCAGTAAACAAATTACAAAGACAAACATTGAAAAGGAATGTAACTACCAAACATAAACTCTAGTCCGAGAGGACTTTTTAAATAGCAAAACTACAAGAGTATTCAAATTCGTATAATGATTTCATTTTTCTCAAAACATAATAAACAAAATATTGATTTACAATTCGGTACATAATATAATAGAACAAAATGGGCTTATACAGCAATGCAATATTATTATATAATAACATATATAAATACATTTTAAGCAAACAAAATAACCAATCCTTTTTCTTCTTTTTTATATCATGGACTGAAAAAAGAATTCAGCACAACTGGCAATTACAATAATACATAGACATTTTTTTTTAAATTACATATTTCACACATGAGGCGCAAGCTCATTAAAAAAGTAGTTATATTAAATTATGTTATGGAAGCCTGCGAAGAATCAGAACAATGAATAGTAATAATAATAATAATATTGAATATTTATATTGCGCAATCCACCTAATCAGGTGCTCAAAGCGCTTATTATTATCCCTGGTCATTTGGCACATCTAATTTTCACCACACCAGGTACCCATTTATACACCTGGGTAGAGAGCAGCAATGTGGATTAAATGCCTTGCTGAAGGGCAAACGGAGTGGGCAGGGGGGGTCCTATCTTTAGGACGTCCTAAAGATAGGACCCTTTCTTGCAACAAGCCCCAGGGTTCGAACTCGGGGTCTCACAATCAGAAAGCACGCGCTCTACCGATCTTGCCACACACACAAAAAAAACAAGACAACACACAAGACTACATACAAGACACACGCAGTGGCGTAGCTACGGGGGGGGGGGGGGCACGGGGGGGGGGCCTGTGCCCCCCAATAATATTGAAAAAACAATAGAAAACATAAGGGGCCATTTTTTGAAAAAACAAAGAAATACACAAGGTGTGCCCCCCCCCCCCCCAAATAATTTTGCGTGCCCCCCCCCCCCCCCCCCCCCATCAGTCCGACCACGCTACGCCACTGGACACACGCATACGTATACAACATGCTGTAACATTGAATACAAATAAGAGTGAAGAAAAGCAAAGAGGACAAATAAGACAAATAGGACAAATAGGTCAAATACGGTAGGACCGGGACTATGTAAGGCCAACTGTTATGCTGCTGGATGACTAAACTTGGCTACAATTAGGTAAATCAAAACAAAAGAAATCAAGTACAAGTATGATGTCTAATTGATTTGTAGCAAGTAAATAAAGAAAATACATCAGTTTAGCTGCATAGTAAAAGAATGAAAGAGAAACAATTTTTGTCTGCTTTTGAATGAGTTAAAAAATAAAGCACTTTTGATATCATCATTTAAGGAATTCCCAAAATTTTGGACCACTGTACATTAAAGTGTTTTTGGCAAATAACGTGCGTAATCGAGGAAATTAGAGGAGACATAGAGGGGGTAAAAAACACGTGTCCACACATCTCTCCCGGGATTCACCCCTCTCCCATCGCTATACGAAGCTCTTATTTGTGTTACTATATAGCATTTATAGAGCGCCATGTATCTAGGTGCCCTATTCAGAGGCGCATTATTACCCTTGGTCATCAGGTACAGTTCAGACCCGCACAATTATCTTGTGCACCATCTCAACTCCCAGGGGAGCATACTAGCCCAAGCTGCTCAACGGGCGCCGAAGGCTAATTAACACCCGACAAAGTACCCATTTATACTCCTGGGTAGAGAGCAGCAATTGTCTTGCTAAAGGACAAACGGAGTGGACAAACGGAGTGTTAAATTGTCTTTACAAATTCAAGATTTATAATACATGTAGTTCTTGATATGTTAGTTGTAAATCCGTTCGCTATGGTCACAACCCCAAAAAGTAGCCTGCTCGGCGGCCGGGCGGCGAGTTTTTAGCCGATTTCGCCCAGACACCGCTGGTTTTCAAGCATCGCACGGTCGCCGCTGAAGTTTTAGCGCGGAGTTAAAATTCGGCCAGCGCCTGCTCACTTTTCACTCGCCGCCCAAAAGACGCTCGGTGCCCGGGCGGTCGCCGATCTAATCAAGCGTTCGCCGTCGAGCGATTTAGGTCAACAAATTGAAGGTCAAAGGTCAAATGCTGCCGAACGGTCGCCGTCCGATCGCCGCTGGGAGATCAGTCAGTCACCGGGCGGCGAGTTCAAAACCGGTCGGCGTCCGGGCAGCGTCTGCCCAATCATTGCCGTGAGAAATTCCCGGCGGAGCCCGGTGGGCCGCCGCCGGTTCGCCTACGGGACACCGCAGATGCCCCGCCGATCACTGGCCGGCCGCCCGTGAGATATTCTCGGCGGAGCCCGGCGGGCCGCCGCCGGTACGCCTTCAGGACACCCGCAGATGCCCCACCGATCACCGGCCGGCCGCCGGCCATTTCTTAAAAATCAGCCGGTGGCCGGTGGGAGACCGCCCAGGAATCGGTGGGTCATCAGTCGGTCACTGCCGGGAAATCGACAGGGCACCGCCCAGGCATCGCTGGGGCTCTACAGCCTGCTCGACTTCTCCATAAATCGTTGGGCGATGCCTACATTCCAGCGGCGACCGAGCAGGCTACCAATCGGTCGGTCACCGCTCTGAGTTGTGACCATAGCCTAAAGCCATGGTCTCATCCGACCCACGTAGGCGTAGCGAGGGGTCCACGTAGAGATTTTGGGGTTGTGCGTGACCCTTCGCGGGTGTCCCCCGCGCGCTACGCAAATAATTTCAAGCTACCTGACCCTCGCGTATCTTTCATTTTCCTACGTGGAGAAAAATTGGACATGCACAATTTTTGGTCTGCGATGATTTGTCGCGGCTACCGCGTGGGAGGTGCATGGGGGGCACGTGGGGGTACGTAGGTAGTACTTGCGAATTGTCGTTATTTCCAGGGTATATAAGCTAGATTATATGATTTTTGCATCAGTCTCCGTGTTGTCGCTTGAATAGAGATTCCACCAGAGCGCCTACGGCTAGTCCTGCTCAGACAGCGTTTGGAGGAAATACAGGAGGAGCACAAAATAGTGTTGCTGGCATTAATCCGTGCCTGTGACCAGCTGCGGTGGTGGCAGTGAAACAAGAAACGTTGGTGGGTCCGACCGTGGATCGAGCGCCGCCCGATGTATGGGCATTACACACTCTCATGCAGGAGTTGGAGCGGGAATCCGCTTGGGACTTTGTGAGTTTCCTCCGAAAGGAGCCTAGCTGCCATGTTCCTCAGAGTTGGTCCCCGTATCACCAAAGGGCGAGAGGGGGAGCCTTGCCGTAGACCTCTAGATCCTGGTTTGAAGTTGGTTGTTACGTTGTGTTTCCTAGCCTCGGGGAACTCATAATATAGGAGCCTAGTCTTTTCCTTCCGTGTCCATATCCCAGTTCATCCCCACGGTTTGCCAGGCCATCACCGACGAATACATCGGGAAACAATGCCGACCCCCAGCACACCTAATGAATGGCGGCGCGTCGCTGACCAGTTCCGGCTGCGTTTGAACTACCACCACTGATGTGACGCCATCGATGGGAAGCACGTGAAGATAAAGGCACCGACAAATACCGGGACGAGACATCATACCTACAAAGGCTTCTTTTTTTGTGTGTATAGAATGCAATTGCGAACAATAGCCTACCAGAGCCTTGGTGAGCTCCGGAAGCCCAATAAGTGGTTCACTGCAGCTCAAATAAAATAAAAGGATCATAATTTTAAAAATAGGGTAACAATTAAACCCAAAATTAATAGTCACATTTTCGATAGGAGGAAACTATGTACGCGGCATTTGAAGGCTTGGAGACCGGTGTCAGAGATGTTGCGAACAACTTTGTCAGGGAGACTGTTCCAAATTCTGACAGCCGAGTGGATGAAGCTCCTGTCCAATGAATAAGTTCTAGCATGAGGTACGGTTATAGGGCGTGATCTGGCATGGATATGCTAGATCGAGTAACACGTCGTCTTTCCATTGGCAAGGGAGCATGTCAATCAGGTCTTTGGGGCAGGCTTGTGTATGCATTTTGTAGAGGACAGACACTGTTGCAACCTGGCTTCTGTGTGTCAAACTTGGAATGGAAAATTGTGTGCGAGCAGTAGTCTCACGAACTCCTATAATCTCCAGACCCTTCTTCTGGATGTTGTCCAATAAGGTGAGAGTAGATGGAGAGGCATTTATCCAGTGCTGCTCGCGGTAGTAGATACTAACTAATTTACAAATTCATGTGGGCGGATCGGCTTCGGACGCGGGTATTTTCAACAGTGGGCCGCTCCGGCCAGACATACTCCGTGTTCACACACACAAATTTTATCGTATAGCTAATCAGGAGCTGATTCTTTAGTCAGCTCCTGATTAGCTATACGACGAGAATTTTCGGAAATTGTGTGTCTGAACGCTCACTAACGAAACGTCGTATAAAGAATCATGATTAACGAAACGGGGGTTTGAGCATAGTTTCGTACGAGAGCTGACTAAAGAATCACGCTCGTTTTGTGTGTGAACGCCCGGTCGATTCGCTAATCGTGATTTGCTATACGACACTCGTATAAAGGGGCGTGGCTTAACGTGACAGCAGACAGAAAAAAAGACAGCATACCCAGGGGGCAAACCACCATTTTTTAAGAATTTCAGACATGGGCTGCTGTAAAAAAAAACAAAAAACAAGATCCCAAAACAGCTGGCATTCAGCTGCACGAAACATCGTATAAGTGCGCAGTTTGCTACTGCGCAGTGTGCTACCCAGGGGGCAAAAGGGGTTTTTCAGACATGGGCTGCTGTAAAAGGTTGGCCACCAGAAATGGTTTCTAGGACCTTCTAGGAACACAACCTATGTGGCCTACTCCGCCAATAAGCTACTGGAAGTCCACAGGACAAGTTTTAAGAAAAACACCCCTATGCAGCTAAATAGTGTGTATCAGCCTTAGGGGTCATGAAGACCCAGTCATACTTTTTGCGCAATTACACCACAATGCATGGTGATAAAAGCTTGTTGTTTCATGGAGGTCTTCCTTGGAGGCCTGCGCATCGTATGATACGAAGTTGAGCATATTGCATCTTCGAATATTGTGTCACACGTCGTTACACCGTGATATGTCATACACGGACGTGAAATTTCGTATATAGCGCTTATGTTTAAAAGGCAACTAAATGCTTAAAAATGACAAATAAGCTTGCAACATCTTTACAAACTTGATTTGCATTTGAAATGACTATGAAGAGCATAATACAATGACATAAGTTATATAAACTAATAAACAATAGAAAGCATAAGCAATACAAATCAATGAAATACATAAGAATATGGATTGTTAATGTCATGATTGGTTTATATGTGTTTAATTGCTATAAAATGATACGAAATCCATCCAAAATACCATGTATTAATATTTCACCCCTTGAATCAGATTTACAGGGGGAAATGTGTGTGTGTGTGTGTGTGTGTGTGTGTGTTTTTATGTGTGTGTGTGTGTATGTGTGTTTGTGTGAAAGGGGGAGGGGTATATAGGGTCACAATACATAATTATTCATCAAAGGACTACCCACCCGGTTGAAACAAAAATGTGTCTGAAGTTTTACATTAAGGCATGCGTTTAGTTCTTAAAAGAGAAGCTTACACAGCTTTACGGATATGACCAGAGTTGACGTCGTGTTAAAGGGAGAGATCCACTTTTGCAAGCCAAAATTCAAAAGTTGCGAGGTTATTGTCTTATATGAAAGGAAATGTCATTTAATAGCATGCCTGAAAAAATTAGGGCTTGAAATCTCTTTTTCGTGGAGTTATAGACCTAAAACTGAATAAACTGAGGGACGTCGGTTAATTATGTACATACGTATTTTGGGCCGGTGAGTAAGTTCGTACATAGATTTCACGGAATGCCAGATCGGTATGCATGACCCCTACGTGACCCCCGCTAGCTACGTGAGCCGCGCATAAGTACTAATGTGTGAGCGTTTACCAAGCAAAATACCCAAACTTCGCTTAAACTGACTACATGTAATTATATATTCTTTCTTTTTGAGATCTTTTTCCGTGACATACGTTAACAAATGTCGGCTTCACAATACCTTTACGAGAATTAGTACTATATTGTTGTAATATTATGCTAAATCAGTTGAACTCCTTTATTGACCGATATATAGTTTAAATGGAGGGACGCATTCGTTTTTCATTCGTAGAATCCAAATTAGAGGGCTGTTCGCTCTGATTTTTTTTTTGCGTGTTACATTGATCCCCATCCGTGAACTGAAAGCTGTTCAGACGTTTTGTAAAAGTGGATCTGTCCCTTTAAAGGTTGGTCACTAGACGGGTTCATAGGACCTTCTTCAAGCTAAGTGTACATCCTTGCAGACTAGCATGCTGGAAGTGCACAGGGCACATGATTGATGAAGCGGACATTGAAAAGTGTCTACACACAAACATAAATGCTGCACCTCCATTTATCCAGCCCACACCATAAATCTGGTCAGAATAGTGTCATCAAGGATACAGAGGTTGTAGTCAAGGTCAAGGATAACAGAAAACAGCAGTTGCGGTTGATGCAATGTGCAACATATGGCACGTCATTACACAGAGTTAAAACATTTGAAGCAATCAATGTGTGGTACACACATCAGCTGCTGAAAGATGTTCCTTCAGTAATGAGATCATACACTTGTTGTGACTGATACAGTGGGACCAGTCTGAAGTCTGCTGAGTAGGAACAGAGGTATTCCCTATCCAAATCCAAATGCACAGCTCCTGATCCAAATGAGATTTTCAGAGTATTAGCTAACAAAAGACACCTTGAATAGACAACTTGAACCTTCTCTAGGCCAAACCCGTCTGTACATTGGTGGTGGACTTAAATAAGGAACAAACAAGACTAAGTGAGGTATGTTATGGAGGTTCTAGCTATTGAATCTTGAATCTAACAGGAGGCTGATACAAGGGTCATGACGGAGTCGTCAGAGTAGTTATTCATACCAATGTCACTGACATCATTAACATGTGTATATTTCATGGTTTAATACATCTCACCGGTCTCTCAGAGCTGTGGGTGAGGAGTGTGGGCAGCCTATTTAGAAGTTGAATATACTGGCAATGAAAGATTTGGCAAAAACCAGGCCGATGCAATAACAGATTACATTATCACTCAAGCACGTTACATCACCATGTGTACACCACAGACGCTGACCAGTTTGAGGATTCCAATCTCGGACAATTGAGAGCTTAGGAGTTATTGAACAACGAGTTGTACAACTCTTGTACATGTAGCTACTGCCTCCTACAGAGGACGTTTCTCCTGCACCTGAAACGTGCTGCCTATGCCATTGACAAGAATGTTCACATTGCCAAACCACACATTCCTTCATTAATCAGTGTCATACGCAGAAGTGTAGTAGCTTGATTGCCCTTAGCCCTTTTCCTTTTTCTTCATGAGATTCTTGTTTTGTGTGTGGAAGTTGTTGAGCTTCATGATACTTGCCCTCTTTGGCTCACTGAGACAATGCCCTGTATTAAAGTGCCTTCTGACATTTTGTTCATGTTGGTGAGGTTGCATAGGTTCAGGAGACTGTCCATCTGATAAGTTGATGAAGGATTTCGTTGTTGCTGTGATCGGTTTGGTTTCACTGCTACCGTCACATTGACTACAGCTCTTTGTCCACCGACGCCTGGATAAACTGATGAGTGGAGGTGCAGCATATATACTTCAACTCTGTGGAGATGGCTGTAGTGAGTGGTTTAATGTAGACGCTTTTTAGTTTCCGTTTTATGTGGACTTCCAGCAGCTATTCCGCGAAGTTGTCCACCTAGGTTGTGTTCCTAGAAGGTCGTAGAAGAAAGAAGACATTTCTGGGGAAAATCAATAACAACACTACCCTCTTACAAACTTCATAATGTGACTCTTTTAATAATTTGTAAGGAACTCTCTTTTAAATGTGCCATGTATTAAGTCTTCAGACACCTTGTCCATATTGTGTGGGTAATCCTGGATAATAATTATGTTTGGAGTCCATAATCCAATGAGCTAGGGTTGATCCTGTGCCACCCCCCCCCCCCCACGCACACACACACACACACACACGCACACACACACACACACACACACACACCTTCTCATGTATCAAATTTAAGGGATGAAAGACTAATACGTGATGTTTTGGATGGATTTCGTATCATTTTATCGCAATTAAACACACATAAACAAATCATGACATTAACAACTCATATTCTTATGTATTTCTTTGTTTTGCCTTGCTTATGTTTTCTATTGTTTATTAGTTTACATAATTTATGTCATTGTATTATGCTCTTCATAATCATTTTAAATGCAAATCAAGTTTTTAAAGATCTTAATAAAGCGTATCTGTCATTCTTAAGCATTTAGTTGCCTTTTATACATAAGCGCTATATACAGAACTTAATAAAGCGTATCTGTCATTCTTAAGCATTTAGTTGCCTTTTATACATAAGCGCTATATACGAAATTTCACGTCCGTGTATGACATATCACGGTGTAACGACGTGTGACACAATATTCGAAGATGCAATATGCTCAACTTGGTATCATACGATGCGCAGGCCTCCAAGGAAGACCTCCATGAAACAACAAGCTTTTATCACCATGCATTGTGGTGTAATTGCGCAAAAAGTGTGACTGGGTCTTCATGACCCCTAAGGCTGATACACACTATTTAGCTGCATTAGGGGTGTTTTTCTTAAAACTCGTCCTGTGGACTTCCAGTAGCTTATTGGCGGAGTAGGCCACATAGGTTGTGTTTCTAGAAGGTCCTAGAAACCATTTCTGGTGGCCAACCTTTTACAGCAGCCCATGTCTAAAACCCCTTTTGCCCCCTGGGTAGCACACTGCGCAGTAGCAAACTGCGCACTTATACGATGTTTTGTGCAGCTGAATGCCAGCTGTTTTGGGATCTTGTTTTTGTGTGTGTGAACGTTCGTTAGTTTCGTTAATCATGATTCTTTATACGACGTTTCGTTAGTCATGATTAAGGGATAACAAATTTGTGTGTGTGAACACGCTACTAGAGGAGAATCGCCTGCGGTTCCCCGATCTAGAACTACTGCTGACTGCCGGGAGATGAGCATGACATTCTCTTCCTTCTGGTGGGGGATGGCGCACTCCCCCTTAGAAAGTGGATGATGAAACCATTCGAGGGGAGGGTGCTGACTCACGAGGAGAGGATATTGAAGTATCGCACATCTAGGGCCCGCCGTGTGGTTGAGAATGGAGTCGGGATCCTGGCGCACCGCTGGCGTGTCCTGCTCACCACCATCCAGTTGGCCCCCGTCGTGCACGCAAAATCACCGAAAGCTACTGATTCTACACATCTGATCTGATGTGATCTGATACCGACGCGCTACCCTGGTCTTCAAGCCAACGATGTAGACCAGAAGGACGCCCAAGGAAATCTCATTCTCGGAGTATGGCGTCAGCACGCAATGGAAGAGGTCAACAAAATCGGAGGCCCCCAAGTCACCAAGGAGGGCAAGCGAACAAGGAGGCATTATAATACCTCCAATCGGTCTACCTGAAGAACTACTACAGTAGCGAAGAAGGCAGGCTGCCATGGCAGGATGCCATTGTTTGAACTCTCTATGAACTTGTGAACATAACTTTTCACAATACAATTGTGTATCAGGTGTATTTTGTATTGATATATTGTATTTTGTAATGATATATTGATATGAATAAAACAGTAAGATTGTCCTGTTATCACTTGTCACTCTAAATACCTAACAAAACATAGAAACTCTTTACAATTCTTAAGGCATTTAAGTCTTTTAAAAAGTGTTTGCTCCCAAATAAATCTCTTTACAAGTATCAATTGGTTCCTGTCCCCCTCGTCTTGCCCGCGTAGCACCTGCGCGCCACACACGTAGCACCCACCTACTACCCACGCACTGACCACGTGAACAAACAAAAATGCACTTTCTACGTGGACCGGACCTGTAGTAGGTGGATGTGACCACTCCCAGGTAGAAATTGCCCACGTAGAAAAAATGGCCGCGTACGAAAAATGACTGCTCAACGTGTGAGCGGAGCGCTCGATTCAACTAGCCAACCTCACGGCAATTCCACGTACAAACCCTATCATCGGTCGAATGTAAACATGTTTTATGGAAAGCTTGCGTTATTTCAATCAGTGAGAAGGGGACACGATATAAAATGAACTGTTAAGTGCCTAGCCCCAATCTGATTAAGGGTTTAATAATTGCAACTAAACGATGCTTGAATATTTATGGCTTATTTAATACTTACTTTACGATATTATTTTTAAATTATTTTTAAATTATTTTTTTCTTTATCTAATTTACGTCATGTTCCTTAGGCGTCGATCTGTAATCAATACGTATTGTTCGGGGGGTGGGGGGGGGGGGGGGGGGGGGGGGGGGGGGTAATGTAATAATTCATCCCCCGCTGAACAAACGACGTTACGTAATGATCGACGCCCATGTCATATAAGTTTCTTTCACATCACATCGCTCTACTCTCATTTTTTTCAGTCGGTAAATTCCCCTAACTTAAATGTGTTATGTGGTTTTCCACAAGGATCAATTTTAGGCCCCCTTCTTTTTCTAATTTATATTAATGACATAGTAAAATCATCACCACTTTTGACTTATGTACTTTTCGCAGATGATACAAACAAACAATACATTCATAAACGAAATACAATTAAATAAATAAATTGTAGACTAATATACAATAAAATATTACATAATCAACAATTTGTTTGTAATTTACATAACGTGAAATATGGGGGAACCAAAAAGAAGCAATGCTTGTAAAAACATTTGGTTCCCAGGGGTAATTGTGTCTAATCAATATTTAATCAAATAAAATGTAATGAAAGAAAACGAACAAAGAAAGACAAAAAAAAAGAATAAAAGAAAAAAGACGACAAGGTGCCATGCCAAACAACAATTTTTTTAAAAAATTTTTTTTTTTTTAGACCACTATAGAAAGAAATATTACAAGGATATTACAATCGATCCAACCGAATAAGAATACAACAATAGAAACTTACTTATGAAAGAACAACTAAACAGTAATTATTTAGAGTACTTAAGCAATAACAATAATTTTAATTTACGTTTAAATACACGGCTTGTAGTAATTTCGTTTGGAAGATCATTCCAGAATTTTGGACCAGAAAATAAAATTGTTTTTTGGGGCAAATAGTGTACGCGTTCGTGGCAATTGAAAGGAACCACTCTGCCGAGTGGGGTAAGTATGAAAATAATTATTCTTTTTAAATATTATCATAAAACTCTCAGGAAGTTCGTTATTGGACAATTTATACATAAATATCCCAATATTATACAAATATAAGTCAGTTAGTTTTAATACTCTATTTGAATAAAATAATTCTGTTGTGTGGGCATAGAAACCTGTTTTATTAACAATTCTAATGGCTCGCTTTTGTATTTTAACTATTTTATCAAGTAATAATAATGAACTATTGCCCCATGCTAAAATTCCATAATATATGTATGATAATATCAGTGTTCCAAAGAGGGTATGTAAAACGGTAGTAGGAAAAAAACTCCTTAACCTATATAAAATTCCAGTATTTCTAGAAATTAAATTACTTAAATAATTAATATGTGATTTCCAAGATAAATCATTATCAATATATAAGCCTAGGAACTTAATAGTATTCACTTGTTGTAAATGAGTATTGTTTATTAAAATATGTCCAGGGAGTGAATTTATCGTGTTACTAAAAACCATATATTGTGTTTTAACAATATTTAATGACAATTTATTTAAATGAATCCATTTCTGAACAAATTTCATTTCATTATTAACTATATTCAATAAGGCCTCTGGATCACGATGTGAATAAAAAAAGGTTAGAATCGTCCGCAAAAAGTATAAAAGATAGTATTTGAGAAGCATTTGGAAAGTTATTCATGTATATAATAAAAAGAAGAGGGCCAAGGAGTGACCCCTGGGGTACTCCACAAGAGACAAATATGTGACTTGACTCATGTCCATTCACAACAACAAATTGTTTTCTATTTTCTAAATAACTCCTGAACCAGTCCAACGTGTGCCCACGTATTCCATAATGATTTAACTTATATAATAATATATTATGATATATTGTGTCGAAGGCCTTGGATAGGTCCAAAAATATTCCAACTGTATGCAATTGATCATCAATAGCATTTGCAATCTTATTAATACATGAAAGCAACGCATGGTTGTGGAGTGTTTTTCTCTAAAACCAAATTGTGAGCTGGATAACATTTTACTATCATTTAAAAATGTAAGCGTACGTGAATAAACCAGCCTTTCTAGAATTTTTGAGAGGGACGATAGCAAAGAAATTGGCCGATAATTATTTAAATCCTCATAACTTCCTTTTTTAGATATAGGGATGACCTTAGCGATTTTCATTTTGTCTGGTACTTTACCATTTTCGAGAGATAAATTCAAAATGTGTGTGAGAGGAGAAGCAATTTTACGAAAAATAGTTTTTAAAAGAAAGTTTGTAATGCCGTCGTATCCAGAAGACTTTTTTGTATTTAATTTTATAATTATGTCAATAACCTCTTGTTCGTGAATCGGAGTAAAGAATAACGATGAGGAATTTGTATCATTTAAATAAGTATTAAACTCACCATCTGTTTGCGGAATATTATTAGCAAGGGTCGGCCCGATATTCACAAAATAATTATTAAACGCTTCTGAAATTCCATTTTTATCCTGTATCAATTCATCACCACTAACTACCTGAGAAATTGTATCATTGCGCTTTTGAGGATGTAGTACTTTATTTATTACTTTCCAAGTATTTTTAGCATCATTGCTATATATTTTAAATTGATTTCCAAAATAACTTGTCTTTGCAGCCTCTAAAACCTTAGTAAGTACATTATGATATTTAGTATATTTACTCTTATTACTAGAAGTAGGTTTTTTCTTATATTTATAATATAATTTATTTTTCTTATTAATAGATTTTAATAAAGAATGACTTATCCAAGGGTGTCTAGGTATTTTATAATAATTTTTACGTGACGGTTTCTGAAGCGGAATGATATTATCATAATTAGACGTAATTATATCAACGAAATTACTATAAGCAACATTAATGTCAATAGAATTAAAGACTACACACCAATCAGCATTTAACAAGCTATTTCTTAATCTATTAAGATTATATTCAGGTAAGTCCCGGAAGCCTAAAACATAATTTTTTGGTAAATTCGTTTTAATGTGGGGAATAATACTAAATATGGGAAAATGATCCGAGATATCTGAGACCAAAATACCAGATTTAAGATGAGAATTATCATTAACAAATATATTATCGATTAGAGTATGAGATGTATCAGTTACACGCGTCGGTTTCCTTATGAGGGGAAGTAATGAATTAAAAAGCATTATATTAACAAATTAATGACAATTGTTATTATTATTAAAATTCAATAAATCAAAATTGAAATCACCCATTATGAAACTTTTTTTATTAATTAAAGAAGGTGATATCAAAATATTCTGTATGATATTAAAGAAATTATTAATATTAGAATGAGGGGGTCTATATATTTCAATATTTCACCAATTATTATATTCTTATAACCCGCGGACTCTATTTCGAGAAAATTGTTTCAATATCTTCAGTCATATATTAAATTTCCTTTAGTACTTTATATTTAAGATTATTTGTAACATAAAATCCAACTCCACCTCCCCGTTTAGCAGTTCTATTATTAGTTATAAGAGAAAATCTATCAATACAAAACATGGAATCAGGGACATTGTTTAACGAGGTTTCCGATAATCCAAAGCCGATTCGAACTTAAGTTCGTTTACAAGTCCAGAAAACTTATCAAAATTCTTGCTAAGACTTCTAATATTTAGGTGCATCAATAACAATTCATCTTTAACATTTGAACTTGAATTTGAAATTACCTGCTGTTCAGTAAAGTAAGCAGAAATATTATTATTTACAAAAGGGTCATTCGCATCACAATCAAAGTGGAGCTCTGGCAAATCGAGGTCGATTACCTCGAGAGGATTGATTACAATATCATTCATTAAACATTAACTATATAACCTATTATGAGTATTAATGTGAGGAATAAAGAGAGAATTAACAATTAACAATTGGGCACAAAAATATATAAAGAAAACATGGCACCTTGACATAAATAAAATACAACACACAAAAAAGAAGAGAAAATAAGAAATCATTCGGAGAAGCAGACCATAAATGGTCTTCCGGCCTTCGCCACACCACTGACTGATGAGTGAGGAAGATAGAAAATAAGTAAATTTGAAAATAAGAATGTCGAAGTAATAGCGAAGTATAATATTAATAATAGCATGTAAGTTATTGCATAATTTGCAAATTTTACTAAATCAAATACAAATTTCATAAACAGAGTGCATTACTTGGTAGCTTTAAACCAAATAATGTATATGTTTCATAATATATAACATTGTAAATAATCATAAATTTGTTTGAATGTTCGGTCATTAAATTAAATTCCATAATATGTTTTTTCTTAATCGTCACATGTAGAGGGACTCAAGGACCAAAATAAATTGACACTGTATAATGATCGATACAATCAAATAAGAAAAAATACGTATTATAGATTATCATGAGATCCACACATGTATTACGTGTATAATATGTATGATGGCATGCAAACATTACAAGGCACACGAGCTAACCAGCAACCCTCACACGTTTGATATAATGTAGATTAGTATGTGTAAATATCAACATGGGTGGTGAGGGTGGGCAAGAGAGCTCGAGAAAAAAGAATGAAAAAACGAATGAATGCATCCCGTATTTATGTAAACATTAACCCTGACAGTGTCGGCTGTTGGTAAGGAGTAATAATAACACATAGTCCCAGCATTTGAATAAGCTTGACCACAATTACAATTATTACAAGGACATCAATTACAATGAAGCGTGCGTGATTAAATAGTAAAGATCGGGAAAAATCTTCATACACAATACACAATACACAATACAAAATGGAACCCCGTTACAAGAGTACTAATTTTCAACAAAGCACTCAGCGTATTTAAACATGGTTACACTGCCGGTATCAGCCCTTTTGTATTCTATTATTTCGTACCCAAGTATTCAAAACAAAGTAGTCCCAGGGATCTCGTTATAAAGTGGTTCCATTGTGTATTATACATGATCATTAACAATACCAAGTCTCGTGCATTGCGTCTCATACAAAACAGAAAATAATAGCACCTGTCTACTGCTCTTTGGGGCATGCCATATAGTGCGCCTGAACAATCGGTAAGTCCGCGCCAAGAGTTTTTAGTAAAAGGAGGGACAGATCATTCAAGCAAAACCACTCATGCACGCCCCAAGAACAACAACTTGAGGCTAGTCAGTTTACCGAGTGTGAAGTCCTGACAAAAGGACATTTCAGCTCGATTTGAATTGGAGGATAAAGAATTGTAGCTCAATACATCTAGAGCAAACATCCACAATGACAGGCCATGTACATGTATATTGCAACTAAATCAAATAGCGTGGTGCACACATTCTAAGACTATCCGTTGGATTACAATTTAGACATTACTAAGAACTCGAATATAGACGTCTAAACAAGAATGCACGCCCTCAAATTCCCCTTTTGTTTACACAATATAATTGTGTCTTCTTCAATGACAAATGCGTTTAGGCAGTTAAGGACCCACTCCCTTTCAATTTAAGTAGTTTCATTGATAGGGGAAGCAAGAGCCCCATTGTGACTACTGACCGCTCATGGAGAAAACCTATTTATTACATAATAAACTATAACATTACAAAAAACGAGCTAACTGGGTTCAATAAACACATGGACAGCTGGACAACCAACTAGGACATGAGAAGTAATTTGTGCATTTCAACCTTTATCAATTGTTCTGCCTGGGCAGTTAAGGACCGCGCTTCTCTTTCAATTTAAATAGTATTATTGTATGGCGAGTGAAAACAAGGGATCCAAATAACTCATGACAAGCAATGTCGTGGCTGGAGCCCTGGTTATTACGTAATAAACTATTACCTACAAGGGTAATAATAATACAAATTACAACAAGAAGCAAGCTGACGGGGTTCAACGAGCATGTGGGCCAGCAGGACAAACAACATGCACTAAAGAGCAAGAATAACCTTACAGTTAAATTGCACTCCTATACAATGCACATTCATGCAACTTAACAATTTGGGCATACCTCCTAATTGCATTCATTTAAAAAACAATACATAGAAAAGGGCCCAGGTCAAGTAAGAAGCCGTGGTTGACCTATAACAATCCGAATAAACACAAAATAAAAATTAGAAGTGGGGTGGGAAATTGGAGGAAATAATTAAAGGGAGTAGACATTTAATTGCATTTTCATGCTACAAAACTTAATATCAATGGCCTTAAACAATCGAAATAGACACAAAATAAGGATCGAAATGGGGGGAGGAAATTGGAGGGGATATTGAAGGGAGTAATCATTGAAATGCATTTTCATGCATTTTGGCGCATGAGGACATTTGCACTTGCACACACACGCACCATTCGCACACTTGTTTTTGTTTAATTTCTCTCTTATCTCTGTTATGAACGTATAATTATTATCCTTATAAAGATGAGATTCATATGCTAATTCTATAATTATTTATATTGAATCAAACTGTCTATATTCATATTTAATTGAAATATATATCATTTGAGTATCATGGCCCCCCTCTTTGTGTTACTTAGCCAATATTTTACAACTCATTATATTTTAGCTCGGTTGACCGTCTGCTCAAGCTTTTGCTTATAACGGCGACCTTCTGCTTTCATTCTTTATACACGCAATGGCCCAACGTATAACTTACTCTTACTCATGTATAAGTAGTTTTGTTCTATATTTTGTATATTGTTTGCATACCTTATGTTCTATATTATTATCCATATTTGTTGTAACTGATTTGTTTGATTGCAGAAAATAAAGTCTTTGAAATGAAATTTTACACTTCCCCGTTGCAGAAAGAAATACAATCGATTGAAAGTTGAAATTAATTGTTAGTCCGAGATGCGCAAATAATTATGATTGGTTAAAACGCGTAAATTGTCTGACTTACAAAATTGTAATTCATACAATCAACAATATCTCTTTTTGCAGGGGTCGCGGAACCGGGGGGCTGGGGGGGGGGGGGGGGGGCTGCAGCCCCACCCCCCACCCCAACTTTTTTGGCTTAAAACTTTCAAGACGAACTATATACGTTTGTATCGCTGATATTTTCTATTAGTATCGGAAACGAAACGTATATCGTGAACAAGCAGTTTCTATTCTTTATAGAATGGTCTCGATAAAGAAGACCTCTCCTGAATATAACTATTGTTAATTTCTTATTTCAAAGGTAAAAGGTCTTCCTTTTGCCAGATCATCTACTTTTCAGGCAAATGTAATATGTATTAATAAAGTGTAGCTGATCAAATAAGTTAATTGTAGCGAAAATATGTATAATATTTGTCACATGTATAAAAGGGTCTGTTTGATAAAGATACTAATTAATGGTGTCTTCAAATAGGCACAAGCAGCAACATAAGCGAATCTTTTCCGAATAATATATTTCATGTTTTTTGTGTGTTCGCTTTCAGCTACCCGTTTGCTTTGCATGAGAAGTGAACATTGTTATATGTTCTGTGTATGTTTTATACAATTTGTCATTCTAAAGCATCGACCAGCAATAGGCTCCTATGCTGATAATTATTTTACCGTTTATACATTAGGTTTATGGCAAAGGCTCAATACTCCGTAATTTCGATTTGGAGCCTTTCTTGCAACAGTTTAGGATAACTGTCCTATGTACGTAATTTAGTCGTAGTCATATGACTGTCACGTTACATTTAGGACGTCCTAGAGATAGGACCCTTTCTTGCAACAAGCCCCAGGAACCTAGCCTAGGTCTCCGGCCAAGCAGCTATAATAGAGTAGCTAGTGGCAGTGCAATAGTATCAGCACTTGAATAAAATCTCTATTATACGGCGAATGGCAACGATGTTGACCTGAGAATTTTTCTATTTACAGCATGAAATTGATGCCTAGGGTCGTCTTAGAGAATAATACATCATACTGATGTATGATAAGTTTGGGGTCGTATCAGGGGTTTCGCTAGTTAGCTTGAAAGTGTGAAGATAATGTACGTTATATCCCTCATGAGATCGTTTTACCATTGAATTTGACAAACGATAGTTTTGGACAACTCGCAAAATAACGTGACCGGGGCGTTAGTAAACAAATTAACTCTAAAAGTTCGTTACGCGCTCGTTCCATAGATCATGTGTTTAAGCAAAATGCACACGCGATCAAATTTGTGCAGTACTCTATGGCGCACACGTTCTAGTCACGAGATTGTCCTTGTTGGTAAAAACTATTCACCTACACTCTTAAAAATATTGGGCAAAATTTTACCCAAAAATTACCCAACATGAGGGTCGTTATGAGTCCGACCAACTTTTGGGTAAACTTTGCCCTTTTCGTAATTTACCCATTTTAGGGCAAACTTAAATGCCCATCTAATTACCCATCTTAAGATTACCCAACCCGCATATTACCCAACTATTACCATTCAATTGGGTATAAATATAAAGACTGGGTAATTGAGTTGGGCAAATCATTTACCCAACGAATTGCCCAGGAATATTGCCCAATTATTACCCACTGGGTAATTGAGACTGGGTAACTGAGTTGGGTAAATCATTTACCCAACGAATTGCCCAGGAATATTGCCCAATTATTACCCACTGGGTAATTGAGACTGGGTAATTGAGTTGGGTAAATCATTTACCCAACGAATTGCCCAGGAATATTGCCCAATTATTACCCACTGGGTAATTGAGACTGGGTAATTGAGTTGGGTAAATCATTTACCCAACGAATTGCCCAGGAATATTGCCCAATTATTACCCACCTAGAACCTAGAAAAGCAATAATTGGGCAAAACTGTTGGTCATTATTCATTACCCAATTCCATTGCCCAGTTAGACATTGCCCATATATTTACCCAACCTCCTGTTTTACCAACCTTTACCCAACTCTTACCCAGCATGAGGGTCGCTATGAGTCCAAGGCCACGTTGGGCAAAAACAAAATGGGTAAAAATATCAAAAGAAACTATTGGGCAATCTTTCCTCTTTTTTTTTACTCAGCTTGATGTACATTTTACTCAGCATTAAATCCAATGTACAGTTTGTAACTGACAGTAAATGGGCAATATGGGGATCCAAGAAGGGTAAACTGCAAGGGCAAAGTACAGCATTTTATATACGGACAATATAACTAAAAATATAACAGAGGAGAACGATTGCATGTTGTGAATAGTGTATATATATATTCTTCAATAAAACAAAAATACAATAAACAACAAAATAGCCTAAATATAACAAGTAAAGTTTGATGGATAATGGCATCATACCTTTACAAATAATTTGTATACTGATTTTGTCTTGTTGTTTTCATTAATGCAGTTAGAAAAACAATGAACACATATATTTATCATTATCATGAGTCCAATAAAATAATATAGGCCTCAGCATGTAAATGTACCAATATATACATGGGGTCAAAACACATTTTCCATTAGGCACATCTTTTCTTTTATAATATTGTAAAACATATATCAAAACAAGTGTAGGGGTGTAGCCTACTCCAGTATGCTACTGTAATATACATTTTTTTTTGTAACGGGCATAATAATGTGATGTAAAATCTAGTGGTTTCCAGTAAAATAATCAAATGCATAAAACAAACATAATATAAGTGAAATATGACATCACACAATTAATTAACTAGTTGAGAATACAAAGCTCGGTTTATTTGAATTACCCTATTTTCACCATGTATTTGTTATTATTTTTTGTCGAACTATTGGGGAAGGAGGCAGGTGACGACCCCCCCCCCCCCCCCCCTGTTATGTAGCTTCTCCATAGTTATACGTCACACGATGTGGCGGGTGCAAATGAATCATCAAACACGTATAATATTGTATAATTATTTTTCATTATATTTAATACAATCATTAAAAAGAAATCCCTACAGTCCTGAGTCCACTATTAAAATTGTCTTTCCAGTTCCAAAACATGATTACAATTGGATAAGTCCTACTGTTAATGTATAATGGATTGATTATCATTTACCATTGTATTTCTTTATCATTTATTTACATTTACGTACTTACTTTACCCTTCCCTAATCGTAAGGACACAGGGGTGGACTACCCTTGTCCGTAGTCATCACAGGGGATTATTCTGCCCCTTTTTGCATGATGACTTGCTATATTCTACAAATTATTCACTACAATCATTGATACTATACTGATGCTGCCATAGGGGTGGACTACCATGGTCATTAGTCTTCATAGGAAGTTATTCTGCTCGACTGATACTTTTGTTGAAAGATGTCTTCCTTTTTATCTGCAAGTTTAATCTATCTGGAGTTCTTGGTGTCTTTCCGATCTGCGAATCACCGTTTGAGTGGTTTCCCCTGACTCTGTAGTTGATGTTGGAGGGTTGTGACAGTTGTTTCCATTGGCATGACTGGTGCATCAGACCCCTAAACTGTATCATCTGGCGGTGGTGTCTGATCGTCTCGGGTGATGTGATGTTCCCGATGTCATGTGATCAAGATGACGTCTCCATTCAAGATTGGGCCCATATCTCAAAGTGATAGTTCCCGACCCTCTTTTGTTGCTGCCTCGGCGAAGTCGTGTACCCAGACTGTGTCACCCACGTCGAACTGGCGCACCTTCGTGTTTGTGCGTATTGCTGCCATTGTTGTCTGCTTGTTGTTGACCCTCTCGCACTGGTCTGGCTTCAGCAGGTTGAGTCCAGAGCGTGGGGACGGTTATTCAGCAGCATTGATTGTGACAGCCTTGCAATTCTGGCAGCTCATAGTAGTATCACTGTAAATATCTCACAGCGTGGTAGGCAGTCGATGGTCAAGTCAGGAAGCAATCATATAGAAGTCCCCCACCTGGTAAGACCGTCCATGGAAAGAAGATCCATGCTACTGAAACTGGGATGGTGAGACCGCTTCACAGGTGGAATGCGTCGTGAATCCTCTGCCATGGCGTCGTTGATGCACTGTGATGTTGAAAGATTGTTTGATGTGTCAGATCGAAATTTGCCTGCGTGAGAAAAGGTTGACTGTTAGTGGTTTTGAGTTGGCTGTTGATGGTGATGTTTTCCCCGAGCCAGACAGTGACATCGGCTATCGGGATGGATGCGATCGCCGGCGCAGCAGAGGCCATGACTCCCGGTTTCCACGCGGATGTAGACAGGATGTAACTGTAAGTTTGCCGTCTTGCTAAATATGTTTTCCTTATTGTATACTATAAGAAGACACCACGTCTTAAAAATACAATATAAATGTGTATTGTTGACGTGAAAGGATAGATCATTTACCGACAACTTAATAAGATGTAAATGTTCATGAATACTGTATGATTTGTATTGTTAGTAAAGTTTTATCCAGTATTGAACGGCAATCGTAATTATTTTGTGAAAATAAGTTACCTTTAAATGAAATTATTGATTAATGTGCAGAATACCGGTAGCTTTAGTCTTACAATCTAAACCGGTTTCACTTATGATAAACCACTAGTTTATCAATGATTGAAGCCATTGATGTTTGAATTATTTACCGCGATATATATGTTTTCATAATTGCTATTGTGAAATGTTATGTTCCACTATTGAAATCATTGAGTGCGAATTTACTTACTTGGCAGATGGGAAGAATGAATATAAATGTTAACCATTGTTAGCTGCAAAACAGTTCACATGATTGTAGAGATGTTGTGACAATTTATCGTTCTTTCATATAGCCGTACCCTTGGGGTTAGACCCGAAAATTCCGACCTGCGAAGGTTACCCTGTGGGCGTTACCACGCCTTCTGATGCACTCGTCTAAGGGTGGAGATCGAGTGTCGGCTCTTCGAGCGTCGCTGATTCTGGGAAGGATGCAGTTCGTTCTGCGGGTGCCAGGGGCACGAGACTTCGTCAGCTCGACGAGGGACCAGCCGCGAAAGCGAAAGCACCGAGCGTCGTCGCCGGCAGAGTGGTCTACGCAAGCACCGTCGTCACGAGAGCTGTCGTCACGAGCATCATCGGATACGAGCATCGTCGGTCACGAGCTTCGTTGGATACGAGCATCGTCGGATACGAGCATCGTCGGATACGAGCATCGTCGGTCGCGAGCAGCGTCGTAGCTAGCCAGAACTCGAGCGTGGTTCACGCAGCTTCGTGATGGAGGTCCAGTTAAGACTACAGATAAGACTCTGAGGTTTTTCTGTTTATTATATTTTGTTGGCCAGCACACAGATGTGTGATTTAAAGGACTTTTAAGTTACTTTGATTTTGAATATTCTTTTGTTCTTTGTGAAGGGAGAAAGAATAAGTATACATTGTCGGCTTGTGAAGTCTTTACTTTGTGTTTGGTTTGGTTTAAAATACGTTTAACGTTTCATTACGCATTCTTAGCAAGATGCTTAATTAACTTGTTGATTTGTATGCATTACAGAGTTTTATTAATGCTTGAAATTATGAATTATGAGCTTGAGACTATGAATTATGATTTCAGTCAATAAATTAATTTTGACTGTACACTTTGTGTGGAAGGTATTCTTTATTTCTTGAGTACACTCATAAATTACAAATATCCATGAATCCCTGACAACGCCCCACCCACATTTAGGGTCCGGAATCGGCAATGTGATCGACATGTGATTGACAATTAATTGGCTTACGTCATGACGCGTCATCTACAGAATTTAGTTCATTAGTCCGTTCTTTAGATGACGTCACACTTTGGCGATTTAAAAGGGGCGTCCCCAGGATAATTAGATATTTACTAATTACCCCAAAATGTATTGATTTCATGAGAAATGACTGCCAAATTCTTTTTCTCCGGGAAAAATTACACAAAAAGAGCCGAATTGTGAAAATTAGGCCATCTAGACGCTGTAGTTCCTTCAAACACACGAGCGCAGCGAGTGGGTTTTATACCATTTCCAAAGTTTAAAAAAAAATTAAATGATTATAATTATTGTTATTTTTTTTAGATGATAAACAATTTGTTAATAATGTTTTTTCTTCTTGTTTTTCCGATCCACGAAATATATGCCTGTGCAGCATTTGTTTTATCCAATGAGTGCAAACAAAAATGTGAAAATCAAACTAAAGCTAGCCATGCATCAGTGAAAAACTTTCACATGCTAATTGACCAATCAGAATACAGGGATTCTTCTACCCATTTTATAATAACAAAATTATGACAGGATGCAATTTTGTGTATCGTTCGCAATTGCTATGGATGGTGACGTCTCTTGCAAGCTGTAGCCATTTTGATTTGTACATGCACATTTTACAACATTCAAATTTTCTTAATAAGGCTAAGATAATATAGGAGCTAACATGTCCGTCAAAGGTTGGATCAAGATTCTGTATGAATTCGTGAAAACAAGCAGAGAAATTTTTATTTTAGTAACAAATGAGAAATAAGTGTATTTTTATGTACTAAAGGCATAGCGAGTGGCTTGTCAATAATGCTGCATTTGGCGGCAATTTTGAAACGGGCGCTCCTAACTAAATGTTGTTCAAAAAGGCATAACTCCTGTGTTTCTTTGTCCGGATTTGATCAAATTTTCACCAATTATGCCTCATGTTCTCCTTATTTTGATAAACAATGACTAAATCAGGCCCGGAATTCCCCTTTAATTAGGCTATCCAAACTCATTATTATTTTACTATTTAAAGGGGTAGTTTAGTTTTGGTATGGCTGAAATTTATTAACCAAACCTGGACAGTAACATTATAAACTAATAGTTATAACTCCACAGTGCTCGATAGGTAAACAAAATTACAAACGACTAAGTACAAAGCCTGTTATCAATCAAAAATAGCCATTAAAACACAAGAGGGTGCTCTCTAAAAAGGTATTGGTTTCAACCATTTGATATACAAAATTATGCATGCGATGTTTGATTGAAATAATGATTAAATAGAGAGATCATCAACAATTATTTTAAAAATGCTTTTGAATTTTTTAAAAAAGTGTAAGCATTTTTTGAATTTTTTGAAAAAATTATTTAATTATTTGGGCCCCAAATAATTATATGGTCAGATATATTTATTGATATTACAGCCGTTTCTGGGTCGATTTTGACCAAATAAAGTTTATTCTGCCATTAAAATTGTATGTTCTCTCAAATTCGACACTCAGTTTTTCATTACCTCACAAAAAAATTGTGATGTGCAGCGCTCTCTCTACCAAAACTAAACTACCCCTTTAAGCCGCACAACAAGGTACAATAGAAGGGTGAAAGTTCAATTTTTATTTAATTTGGCGAAGTTATTATAATAATGACTCACCCTCTTGTCAAGACCATATGCAATGGCAGCTGCAGTGGGTTCGTTGATGATACGTAGAACGTTGAGACCGGCAATGACACCAGCATCTTTGGTTGCCTGACGCTGTCCATCGTTGAAGTAGACTGGCGCTGTGATAACAGCATCAGTTACTTTCTGTTTGATCGAAGAGACAGAAACAAAAATGGTCAATTACCTTATGGTCAGCAAATATACAAATAATGTGCAGTTTTCTGCGATAATAAATAAAACATTATCAGATGTTATTTGTTTGACTTTACTTTTAACAAGACGGACAAAAAACAAATACAAATTAAGAATAATTTTAATAGACAAATCAATTCTTCTGCATACTTTAATTTAGGTCAAAATGTTGCAACCTAAACGTTTACTAATATACTATTTCAACACAAATATAAGCAATGAATAGTTTGGCAAGCATAGACTCAATCCAGAACTTTCCCAAGGCTACCATTAAACCCCAATCATTAAACACTGCGAGGGCTAACTTACATCGCCGAGGTATGCCTCTGCGGTCTCCTTCATCTTGAGCAGGACCATAGAACTGATCTCTTCGGGCCAGAACTGCTTCTCCTCATCCTTGAACTCCACCTTGATCTTGGGCTTCTTGCCCTCAGCGATCACGGTGAACGGCCAGTGCTTCATGTCGGACTGAACACCAGCATCATTGAAGTTGCGCCCGATTAATCGCTTGGCGTCTGCACAAAGTCAGAAGACAGAGGAAATTTGAATGTGTTCGATTCCACTACATATGCCGTTTTAACAAAAATTCATAGTGCTACATTACCAAACATTGTATTATGTTTTAATCTTCTAATTCCAGTAACTTCTAGCAACTTCAATTCGTTGTTTAAAAAACAAAGACAACTTTAAATTGTGTCTTATTATTGGATTCCAGCACAAAATATATTACTTTATTTCAATGTTGACACTTTTGTACTGTATGATTGAACACATTCGCTTTTCATAAATTTTTATGCAAAAAGCACTATGTAAACAATGTTGTTATTATCATTTCGTTATAATAATTAATTTACAGATGAAAGAAATCATCTATTCAAATATATTTCAAATGCTTACCAAAAACGGTGTTGGTGGGGTTCATGGCCGTCTGGTTCTTTGCAGCATCTCCGATGAGACGTTCTGAGTCTGTGAAGGCCACATAGCTGGGTGTTGTCCTGTTTCCCTGGTCGTTGGCAATGATTTCTACCTTTCCGTGCTGGAACACTCCCACACAGGAGTATGTGGTTCCAAGATCAATTCCGACCGCTGGAGCTTTGGACATGGTTATTTATTGTTTACCTGTATGAACAGAAAGCTGAAATGAGAAGTAGGACAGGAATGTCATCGGTGCCCAATTATTTAATCTTTTCCGCACTTTTGCTTGATTTGTCTGTTCCTGACTTGTTTTACCTTCATTCTATTACTAACAGGATTCTGCCTGTAGTGTTTTTGGATAATTTTGTGACTCTGTTTTTCAGGATTTTGACTTTGCTTTTCAACATTACATAATACATTCATCCATCTGGATACCATGCATGCGTTCATTTGTGTTAATGTGGTGCATTTTTCTAGACACATTGAGGATTGAGCTACTGCATTCATAACCAGCCAAGACCAGGACGAAGACTTCTAGACAAGCATGTTTCAAACAATATTGTGTTATTTTGGAGCAGCCTGCTAGTCTATGGTACGGAAAAGAAATTGCAAGTGTAAACAAAAGAAGCGACGATTAGAGCGGAAATGGAAAAAAAGCAGACTTACCGTTGAAACAAACTCCAGAACGCTAAGACTCAGCATCATAATGACTAAATTATAGAATGTGGAAATGACCAGAAAGTTCCTTATGGGATCATACACAAACTCCTTAACCATCAATCTGCAGGTGTAAAGAAATTAACTCTCCATGGTTCTAACTCGGAGCTTGCTCATTACTTCTTTAAATTCTTTACTGGGAAGATTGAAGGCATCATAAATGACTTGCAGACAGATCAGATGTCCATGGATGCTGAACGAGCAGCCTCTCCCCTACTTGTCCTGTTGAAGTCCAGAACATCATCAAGATGACTCCTGCTAAGACCTGCCAACTTGACCCTATCCCTACATCTCTCATCAATCAGAAATCTGACGTCTTGGCTTTGCTAATGGCCAAGATTGTGAATGCTTCCCTGCGTGATGGAATACTTCCGGACAAACTGAAAGTAGCACATGTTACTCCTGTGCATAAGAAGCCATCACTAGATAATAATATTAATAATAATATACATTTATAAAGGACAAATTGCAAAGAGCCTCTAAGCGCTTAAATAATTATTTAATTATTATTACCCATGGTCATCAGGTACATTTCAATTCAAACCCACACTTTCTCAACTCCCCAGGGAGCATACTAGCCGAGCTGCCACTGCCACTGATGGCGCTACAGGCTAATTAACACCCGACCATGGTTCCCATTTATACACCTGGGTAGAGAGCAGCAATGGTAGATACATTGTCTTGCTGAAGGACAAAGGCAGTGGGCAGGGTTCGAACTCGGGATCTCATGATCGGAAAGCGCGCGCTCTACCAATCTTGCCACACCACATCCACAGATGAAAATAACCTAAGTAGCTATCGACCTATATCTAATCTACCGTTTCTTGCTAAAGTCACAGAGAATATTGTTGCACAACGACTCACTGCACTTCTTCAGGATGAGGGTCTCCATGTTTTCTACAGTCTGCATACAAGAAATACCATAGTGTTGTGACGGATCTTCTTGATCAGTTGATATAAATCAATAAAATGCTATATATGCAAGCAACATATATGCTGCGTGACTTGTTTATCAATTTAATAAGCAATTACAGCAAATCTGAAGTGTTTTTTATGAAGAAGTTATCATTTCATTTATCTCTAAGTGGTTATTACCGTAATGTTATATTTGGCTTCTCGCACGCAAAAACATATGATTATATCTTAAGCACCCAGGATGACTCATATGCGAATGAGATCGATCATACTATTACTTTGATTGACTTAAAGTGATCCATTTACTTGGTCAAATTCAACTAAAATCACGCTGAGCTTTCACTTCGTCATTGTTATTTGACTTATTATGGCTGAAAAATTAAATGGGTTGTCTCTCTAATTATAGAGATGTTAAAGAGTTGATAGCGTTTCGGAACGCTTTTCGTCTGTAGTCAAAAGTACCCTACTTCGGACAAATCGATCATTCAGCGGTATATGAATTAGAATACTTCATGCGAGCGATAGGTGATCATATATATGACATCAATTTGTCACCAACATAATCATTTTTTTATGGAAATTCAGAATAATCTTACAGTGATATTGGTATATCATCGAAGTCTCAAATGTATTTTTTGGAAAAAATCGTATAAAATGTATCTCTTAAACTGATTTACCAACTTTCTTTCAAAGAGTTATTATATTATTTTCAAGTTCAACCTTACCGGGGTGACTTTGTCATTTATTATCGATTGGCAAATACAGCAAATCTGAAGTGCTTTTATAAAGAAGTTATCATTTTCATTTATCTCTAAGAGCCAATTAGCGGTATTACTGTGATGATATAATCGGTCTTCTTGCAGTTTGATTGACGTAACTTATCTACGTCTGTTAATTATTACAACTTCATTATAAAGTATTGAAATAATTAAATTGGCAGAACATTGACTTTTCAATCGCGGGAAGTAAAAGAAACATAACAATTTATGACTGTGAGTGATGATTGTGTATGCGCGCGTGCATGTATGGGGGCAGTTCCTTTTTTGTATGTGTTGATGTTGCACACGATCATATTAAAGGGACTTAAAAGGGACTTCAAGTAACATTTTCCAAACCCTCAAAACTTATTTGGAACTCTAGTCCTTCTTTCATACTTTATCATATTTATGTTAACAATAAAAAGCAAGGGACATGTTTCGGTTTTTCAATTTTCCATTTCGTTCAATAGATACTTACGGTTGAAGTGTTCAGATGAATGAAATTGTCTACGGGATAATTGAATGCCGTGTACAATGAGTTAGTGAATTTCACTTTGCATCTTTGCTCATATCTCAGCCGAAAAACATCCAATTAACTTGAAAAGTTCACACATTACTTTGTGGACATATCAAGTCACTACGATACACATTGTATTAATCACTCATCACTTACACTTGCCAACAAAGTTACTTGATCCCTTTAATGCACACTCACATGCTGTACATATTTAAAACCTAATAACATTATTGTGAAAGTAACCGTCAGCACGCCAGTGAGGTTTCGCCTAAATTCACCACCCAAGGGTGTTTCATAAAGAAATATTTTGTCATTATGGCAAATTTGTCATGACACATTTCTTTGGTGACATTATAGGGACATTTAGTCAAAATTTGTTTACAATTTTGCCAAATTTGCATAAATTGACCGTATTTGGGCTAAAATTATGTCAAATTTTGGTCAAAATGTCCCTACACTGCCACTTCAACAATTGTTCATTATGACAAATTTGTCGTAGCCTATTGACAAAATATTGTTTTGTGAATCTCCGCGCCGCTAGCGCTCGGTCGGAGATATCGACAAGCCCGCATTACTGTGCACATACACGCTGTAACATAAGTTATTAGCATTTCATATGCTACCGAGTATGGAACAAGTGGCTTCCCATAGTTGTAAATAAACAGACGTTGAGCATACGTTGACTGATCGTAAACCATGGTGTCCGGACTAAGTTATAATTTTGAATACGTAACATGGTAGTATACGGATTTGAGCGAATCTAGGTGAAATTACGCCATGAAAAGTTTGTCACTCGAAGACCCCTACGACCTCTTACTTGGAGCACATTGCCGTATGACCCCCCTGCGGCCGCCTTGCGGGCGACTTGCGTCTGCCTTGATATTTGTTCAAATAACCTACGGCAACCGCAGGGACGCCCTAAGGCAATTGTGTGTCATCACTTTAAAGGCCGAACGGCAGCCGCAGATTTTCTGGCAAATGTGACTGCCAATGCATATGACCGTATAAGTTCTACGGCGGCCCTATTTTTGTAATTGGCCGTAGAAATTCTAGACCGTACGGCCGCCGTGTCAAATGTGACTAAGGGCCGGTCATACTTGCGGTAGTGGAAGTAGTTCAACGTAGTGGTGGCGAACGTTGTTGATAGTAGTTGAACGAAGTTGAAGGTAGTTTAACGTACTAGCATCCGTATAGTACCGTAGTTGTCCGTGATGCTAACTTGGTATTAACTCGGGGCAGCCGTGATCTTCGATTTAATTTTGGAACATGTTCAAAAGAGCGGTACGTTAAAGGCATCCGTACTAAACCGAAGTTTAACGTAGTCTAACGTAGTCTAACGAAGGCGTAGTCTGGCGTAGTCTAACGTACTTCGTTATACCCCCGTCACATTAGCTACGCTCTCGCGCCGACCTAGCGCCGCTCCTAATCCCCATTCATAAAATTGGAAGCGTGGGGAGGACGTGGGGAGAGCGTGTTGAGGTCGTGTGGAGAGCGGCGTTCATTGTTCGCTATTGTTTAGATCGTACACTTTTCTCGGCCGCTCTGGCGCCGCTCCCGCGGCGACCAAGTTAAATTAGCAAATTGGCAACGCAGTGGGCAATGAATGGGAAGATTATCTCACATGCGTCAATAGATATCCTTCCATGAATAGCTCGATGAACAAAAGAGCAGGACGTAGCTAGCTCGGCGTTCGCTTTGGACATGTTGAAAAACAAACTTGGGGCTTCGGCGTCCTACTCTTTGTTCAGGGGCTATTGTATGTCCATGCATGGGAGGATATCTTTTCACACAAGTGTCATAATCTTCTCATTCATTCCCAAGTTGAACAAAAGACATTCTTGCAGATCTATTCCAGCACTTCTGCTAGTGGACGCTATAGATTGCGAAGTTTGACACGTTTCAACTATAGGTAAAATGATATCACAATTTAAAATGGCATGTCCGGGCAAAAATAATGTACATTTGGGGGAAACTCAATTTCTGGCTAAAACGTGGCATGGCGGCATACAAATTATATGAGGCTCCAATGAATGGGGACATACGCACACCCTATGTATGCATTATGAACACATATTTCCCGCAAATATATGATTGTTTTGTCCAAAATCTACCACTACTACCACCACTACCACTACTACCACTACTACCACTACTACCACTACTATCACTACTACCACTACTACCACTACTACCACTACTACCACCACTACCACCACTGCCACCACCACCACTACCACTACCACTACCACTACTACCACTACTACCACTACTACCACTACTACCACTACTACCACCACTGCCACCACTGCCACCACTGCCACCACTGCCACCACTGCCACCACTGCCACCACTGCCACCACCACCACTACCACTACCACTACCACTACTACCACTACTACCACTACTACCACTACTACTACTACCAATGATAGTCAACAATAATAACCCTCCCCATTCCCTCCACCCAACCTCGTGAAACGCACTGAGTGTGTTCAACTACATTCGTACATGGTATTGGATCGCACAGAGCGTGTGCATGGAGATCGTGTTTCCCCTGCGCTTTGAAAAAAATGTTTTTTTTTTTATAAGTACGAGAACGCAGACAGAGCGTAGAGCAAATGACCTCGTCTCATTGTTATGAGCTATTGTTAAAGATACACCAAGCGTGCACAGTGAATAGCTCGGAAAGCGTGGCCAAAGCGTACGCAGAGCGTGTTCAGGTCGTGGCAAGAGCGTGAACGAGCTACCATTGTGTCATTAATCGCTCGATTTGTCGGCGTTTCCCCTGCGCTTTGGAAAAAATGTTGGTTTTTTTTATAAGTACGAGAACGCAGACAGAGCGTGGCTATAGTGTGACGGCACACTTACGTACTTAAATGTACTCTAGCGTACTCTAACGTACTTTACCGTGCACAAAACCAGCATCGATAGTCTTGATCCAGACATGTTTAATACCAAAAAATAAGCAAATTTCAAAGACCTGCTATGTTTGAAAAACAAGCGCAATGGCCGTACTACACCACCGGTTGGCTGTTATACTCCGTGCGGAGTTGCTATTTACCGACGTTCTTTAGCGTAGTCCAGCGTAGTGGCTACCGCAGTCTCTCGTACTCAAGCGTAGTCAGACGTACCACTCCGTACCTGTTTAATGTACTTAAACGTACTTATCCGTACCCTTCCATGCACTGGCGTAAATCTGTTCGGAAAGCACAATGCATTGGGGGGTCGAGCAATTGTTCACAAACCGTTTGTGAACAATTGCTCGACCCCCCAATGCATTGTGTTTTCCGGACAGATTTACGCCAGTGCTTCCATGGCCAACCACCGTGCCTTAACGTAATTCAACGTAGATCCACGTTGTTCAACTTAGTTTAAGCTAGTTTAACGTACTTACACCACGTCTGACCAACATTAAATTACCCTACGGATCACTACGTCCATTACCGCAAGTATGACCGGCCCTTTAGCCATTAGTGCTGCGTCACAAATCAAAAGAACTCCGGCCGAATTTGAAGATCGCCCGAGAGTCGCCGAATTTCAAATCCGGCAGGGAGTCGAGCGTATTTTTCGCTTACATCTACGCTGTCACATATCGGACGGGACTCTGGAGGGGCCCGTTAAACATAAGTGATTATAAATCGACGGGGACACGTAGGAGCCGCCCGACGCCGCCCGACGGCACGTGCCCCCCCCCCAATAATTTCGAAAAAACAATAGAAAACATAAGGGGACTTAAAAAAAAAAAAGAAATACATAAGGTGTGCCCCCCAATAATTTTCGTGCCCCCAGACAATAGCTCGCTGAACAAAAGACTAGATCGGCGCAGTGCGGCGACTGCTTTGGCCATGTCCAAAACAAGGGTGGCTCTTCGGCGACCCGACATCTGCTCATCTTTTAAGTGGCTACGCCACTGGCCACGGCACCCGTGCGGGCGCCGCAAGATTCCCGCAAGATTTCACCTAAAAGTGGCATCGTACGGGCGCCGTAGCCCAAATCGGACCATTTGTGACCGTAGCATAACTGGGCTACATCCCATCTTGTAAAATTGATACCGCGTGCCTACACTATGTATCGTTTATTTTGTGTCCCATTATCTTCGTATCAAGTGTAATCTCAGTGCAGTTTCAATTATTATCATTCATAGAATCGGATACCGTATACTATATATTAAATAGGGAAGCTAAAGCAGCTCTCACACTTTGGCGAGTTGCATACGAGTTGCCACGACATAGCGTCCGCTAGCAGATCACAAGCGCTGGAATAGATCTGCAAGAATGTCTTTTGTTCAACTTGGGAATGAATGAGAAGATGATGACACTTGTGTGAAAAGACATCCTCCCATGCATGGACACACAATAGCCCCTGAACAAAAGATGAGCAGATGTCAGGTCGCCGAAGAGCCACCCTTGTTTTGGACATGGCCAAAGCAGTCGCCGCACTGCGCCGATCTAGTCTTTTGTTCAGCCAGCTATTGTCTGTGTATTCATGGAAGAATATCTATTGACGCATGTGAGATAATCTTTCTATTCAGATCCTCCGCGGACAAACAAAAAATCCAGCACTTGTGGTTAGCTATTGTCTATAGGTCGTGGCAAACTCGTATGCAACTCGCCAAAGTGTGAGAGCTGCTTAGAGACGACGCCACCTCTTGACGCATTGACGCCTCTTGACACCTCTTGACTGTGTAAGTGCTACCAACATATAGTACAGTGTTAAGTTATTTCATAGAGCTATAGGGTTGAATGATTTCCTACATAGAATTAAAAGACAGGACTCTCCAAATTGTTAATTTTGTAACACTGCCCCTGAAACTTATGTACATTTGTTTGTTGAATGCCCTATTGTAAAACCCATCTGTGATGAAACTATTAACGTTATTATTCAGAAAATTCATAAACCACTAAATGTCTCAACATTTGAAAAAATGTTCGGTTGTGAATATGATAAATTTCTTACATTTTGTTTCTTTTACTCAAATACTACATTTATATATGTAAATTCCAAAACAAACCATTAAGCTTCAAAGGTTATAAATGTTTTATTACGACTAATAAGGAACTTGAATACTGTATTGCAAAAAAAAATAACAAGCTCCCTATTCATTTCCGGAAAGGGCGATTTGAAATTTGAATGTATTCGTTACATTGTTCTATATTTTTTTAATTTTTGTTTTGTTTGATTTATTACACCGAGGGACACCCCTCATGGGCATGTATGGGCAGGATTTTCCTCCGAGTGATTTAGTTCTTCCTCATTTATATTCACATTTCTTTAAATTAATTATCTCATGAATATTCTTGTTAGTCCTTTGACAGAGTGTTTATAGACGTCAGGCCCATGCCCTCCTGTGGGTGGTGTTTCACGGTTGACCTGGCATCCTATAATTATTTTCCTCTTATCAATTACGTGTAACACCAATGTATAAATTATGTTACTTTTGTTATATCTACTTTTATTTCTAAAGATAACAAACCCTGTCTTACACTATGTGTATCATATTTGTTATATGCCGATAACATTACGTATGAGACAAAGTGACTGCTTTATTTTTTGTTTAATATGACTGAAATTTATAGTGTTTAGGCTTGCATGCAAAATACAGCTAGACTTACCATCGCTTTGTTAATGCTGCTCCTTTTTTTTTATTTTAATGATTGTTTTGATTTATGTATTGATTTGCTTTTGAATCCAATAAAACATATTTAAAAAAAAACATATAGTACAGTGCATATAATTGAATACAATTATCTAAGTAGGAAAATAGTACAGTGGTAGCTCCAAATTTCTCCTTTAATTTCGATAGCCCTATCTTTATAATAATATAATAATACAACATATTTCCCCAATAGACAAAATAATGATAAGAGAAAAATGTAGAGTGGAGGATATAGCTAATAAAAAGAAAAGGGAATGAAGTGGTAAAAAGAGGTGATGTTTATCACATCGATAATTTACAATTATGAACATGAAGAAAAATGAGACTCATTTAGAGCTAAAACCAACAATATGTAGGTAGGCAATCCTGATGATAGCAAACAAGATGCCAATTCATGATTTATGATTGAGCTGATTTAAAAGGATTAAAACATTTCTCGCTATGCAGCACGGTTTGATGTAAAAAAAAAAGGAAACATTTTAGAGTGTAATATACCCTGTCATAATCATCTCATAACCAAGAACTCAACACGTTTAGTTCGTTTAGGACTTTAGGTAGTGTGAAACTATTCTTTTATGAAACTACATAAAGTATTTCAGTAATTTGTTACTGGAATACCGTATGTTGTTCGCTGCATAATATAATCAATCTGCAAACACCATTGACTAGTTCATAAACGTTCATGATATGTATTACACAGACTGAATGGGTACTGAGACAATGTTTTGATATCACTCAAATGCTATAAGTGCGTGTATTGTAGATTGAACTTGTAGCAACATTTATAAATAGTTATACACTCCAAGAAGTATGAAAAATGTATGGTGTTGGCAGTTTAGAGATGATCAAAGTTGAATAAAACATGCATTCTCAACATCTAGCATGGTGGTACAAGAATTTGTTACGATCAGGAAGAAACATTATGTTTGTTTCTGGTAGAGCAGTATGTTCCCAGTATAAGAAGACTATTGTTTGTTGCATATAACATTGACATTGCATTAATAAACACGGAACATTTCAATTTAGCTAAAAACAAGCATCCATGATGGAAAATACAAACATCTGTAATGAAAACAAAGCTTTGGTTACTCAGGTATTGGAGGCATAGGCGTACCACGGGGGGGGGGGGGGGGGGGTAAAACCCCCCCCCCCCCCTTTGACCGAAAAAAACCTGTTTTGGGTACCCCCCTTTTCAAATTTTAGCCGGCCTCGAGACTACTTTTAAAAGTACTTGGTCTCGGCTTCGAAATGTTTTTACGGACAGCCCCCCCCCCCCCCCCCCCACCACTGAGAGGGGTTTTCAATTTTGAAGGTACTTGGTCTCGGTCTCAAACATTTTGTAAGTACCCAGCTAGCCACCTGACGTCGGGCCGATGTCGGAATTTGGTTGCCGGATGTCGGCATATCGCCGTTGGCTCGAGGTTAAAATGTCCGCCAGCCCAACATCGTCACGACGTAATTTTTGTGATATATTGGCATAACGTCATTTTCCGACAATGGCCCAACATCATGTCATGAGATGATGTTGGGCCATTGTCGGAAAATGACGTTATGCCAATATATCACAAAAATGACGTCGTGACGATGTTGGGCTGGCGGACATTTTAACCTCGAGCCAACGGCGATATGCCGACATCCGGCAACCAAATTCCGACATCGGCCCGACGTCAGGTGGCTAGCTGGGTAATTGGTCTCGGTCGCGAAAGTACTTGGTCTCGGCTTCAAATGTTGTAAGTACTTGCTCTCGTTTTCAAAGATTACGGACAACCCCCCCCCCCCCCCCCCCCCCCCACTGAGAGGGGTTTTTAACTTTGAAGGTACATGTACTTGGTCTCGGTCTCGAAAATTTTGAAAGTACTTGGTCTCGGCTTCGAAACATTTTGACGGACACCCCTCCCCCCACCACTGAGAGGGGTTCTCAACTTTGAAGGTACTTGGTCTCGGTCTCGAAAATGTTGAAGGTACTTGGTCTCGGCTTGGATTTTGTTAAACAAAATAACCCCACCCCCCCCCCCCCCCCTTTAACAAATCCTGGGTACGCCACTGTTGCTGTACACACATAGAGGCATTCTTCTCTGCGCCTTACTGCCATTAGGCCGATCACTATGATAATTTAAATGCCTATTTGCACACCCCGGGCCCAATAAAGAACTGGAAATGTCCTTTTATGGTAGAATTACTCGTTTTGGATTTACAGGAGATCATGTATTACATTGTGACGAAGGCATGACACAATATCAATAAGTTCGCATGCAATCCACGTGAAAATTACATAACTTTCCAAAAAGTTTATACATTTTTTTTTGCGCGTTTGACTTGCCTTGCAATTCTTTGTGGGCTGCTGCAGCCCCTGACTAGCATCCTAGTGCGCATATTATAATAATTGCATTCAAATCAACGTTTTACGGAATATGACCCCTGCATGGGCTGACCTAGTCAGAAATAACCGACTCTACACATCTGTGGCCATATTCATAAAAGCCCGATAGCCTATCTGTCAGCTAGGCCTTATCTCCTTGCCAAAATGCCAGTTTGGACGATAACTAGCGGGGAACTCCCACATATCGCCTGGGTGATCACCTTTGTTTTCACAAACCAGTGCACAACACACACGTGCATAGATATGTCTTTAGTAATGTGTGTAGATTTTGCACGCTGTCTATGCCCTTACCATATCGACCAATCAACGAGCGTCTTAGCCCTGTAATACAATAGCCATTTAAAATCTTCGTAGCGGGTTGCTAAATCGTAATTCAAGAAGCACTGCTTACCATACCGATAACAAGCTAACAACTCGGATGATCTAATTTATTCATCGTGGCTGTCATGGTAACATTCCATCTGTTGCAAGTTTGTTTGACATCGCATAAAAGCGCAGTTTACTCGAACGTGTGAATGAACGAATTGTTCCTTATTGTTCCAATCATAAAAGCGTCTTATGTGTTCTACAACGTGATGCAG
>JBAMJV010011883.1:0-25510 GCA_037951105.1 Echinarachnius parma | reverse complement strand
CCTTACGCATCGGTTCAATCAATCAACCATGCGCTATGAAATCCCATCTTCTGGAAAAGTCGGTCTCTTATAGCATAACACGTGTTTCGTCCAGGTGGCGAAACGAAAACTCAGAGATTGAAATGGCAAAATTTACGGTCGCGTCTTTGATGTACACATAATCTAAACGCGTACATTCGGAATAAGCCCCCCCGAATGTAACATTTGGTAGCGTTATCTGAGCTGACGCGCCTTAACGCTCCCAACCCACCCTTCCGGCAAAACCGGGAGGGGGGGGGGGGGGGGCTTTGGACGAATTGTCGCGTTCCATTCAACGCGACGCGACGCGACGCTACCCACCCTTTCGGCATAAGCCGCCTCGAACATAGGTAGAAAGTTGGTATACTTATAGAGGCGCACCCCCGCTCCTGAGACTACCGTTTTGAAGTTGGCTGAGGCACACCTCCACAAAAAGTTAATTCGAACACCCCCTCCCCCCCCCCCCCCCCCCCCCCATCAAAAAAGTGAAGATTTCACTTGACCAAATAATAATAATGATAATATACATATTTATATAGCGTACTTATCTACAAAATTACTCAAGGCCAGTTAGTATGACAAAAGGTTAGTGTGGAGGCTTGTTGCTTGCCCTATGTACATGTACCTGTAGCGGTGTTCAATTTCAAAAGTAATGATTTCACTTGCCCTAACGGACCAGTCAGTAAGGAAAAGGGTTAGTGTGGAGGGCTGGAGGCTTCCCCTAAAGTTCATGTGAAGGTGTGTATTGTGGTACATGACTGTATGTGGTTGGCAGGGCTCTGTCGGCCTCGTGGGTCCGTTCCTGATTGGTTGTGCTGGGTGGCAGGGCTCTGGCGCCCTCGTGGGTCTGTTCCTGATTGGTTGAGTGTCGTGTGGCAGGGCTCTGTCGCCCTCGTGGGTCCGTTCCTGATTGGTTGTGCTGGGTGGCAGGCCTCTGTTGCCCTCGTGGGTCTGTTCCTGATTGGTTGAGTGTCGTGTGGCAAGGCTCTGTGGCCCTCGTGGGTCCGTTCCTGATTGGTTGTGCTGGGTGGCAGGGCTCTCTCTGTTGCCCTCGTGGGTCTCTTCCTGATTGGTTGTGCTGGGTGGCAGGCCTCTGTTGCCATCGTGGGTCCGTTCCTGATTGGTTGTGCTGGGTGGCAGGGCTCTGTCGCCCTCGTGGGTCCGTTCCTGATTGGTTGTGCTGGGTGGCAGGGCTCTGTCGCCCTCGTGGGTCTGTTCCTGATTGGTTGAGTGTCATGTGGCAGGGCCATATTGAATACCTGCCCATACCACCAGTGCCTATACCACCAGTGGGCCGTCCAAACCTGCAGTAAAATGCAGTAATCATGTGCTTCTCGACCTATCGGCAGCTTTTGACACTATAGATCAAAATCTGCTTATCCAATGCTTCCAATCGCTGGGTATCGAAGGATCTGCCATATCATGTATCACATCGTATTTAAGGAACATGACGCAATCGGTCAGAATAAACAATGCCATGTCATCTGAGAGTGAGCTGAAATATGGCGGGCCTCAGGGCTCAGTCTTGGCCCCGTCCTTCTTTAGTGTATATGCTGGTCCACTCGCAGACATTCCCCGATCTATACGCAGTGCATCTCTACGCAGACGACACGCAACTGTACACTTCATTCAATCCTTCTGATTCAAACAGTGAAGTCTCTGCCAGAGTCAGGATGGAGGCCTGCATTGGTGATATGAAACTGTGGATGACTCATAACAAGTTAAAGTTAAATGACAACAAAAGTGAATTTATGATTATTGTTCCAAAACAACGAGCCTGTAAAATTAATTGTCAAACCATGCGCATTGGAAATGTTGATGTAATTGCTAAGTCTAGTGTCAGAAATCTTGGTGTGTCATTTGATTCCGAAATGACATTGTCTTCCAACATAAATGCCACTTGTCGAGCCGCATATTTTCACATTCGTAATATCAGTAGTATAATATATAAGACAAAATCTGTCTGACAGGGTAGCGGCCTCGGTCATTCATTCGTTTGTGGTATCTCGGCTGGATTATGGCAATGCCCTCCTGAACGGTGTAGCTACTGGTCAGTTGACCAAATTACAAAGGGTTCAGAATGCCGATGCCCGTGTTCTTAGTATGACTTCTAAATTCACTCACATCACACCTATCCTTCGACAGCTGCATTGGCTGCCTGTTCGTGAGAGGGTCAAGTATAAGATTCTGCTATTGACGTGGAAGGTTATTAATGGCTTTGCCACCCAATACCTTCAGGATTGTATATCAGAGTATGTTCCTCAAAGGCAACTAAGGTCTTCGGGTAGTGGCATGCTGACCCCTCGCAGAGTAGGATGTGCGGCAGGTGAAAAGGCTTTCTATTTTTGTGCACCATTGTTGTGGAATTATTTGCCTTTGAATGTACGTAATGTAAAGTCACTAGAAGCTTTTAAATCTAGTCTTAAAGGGAATTCAGAACGGTATATTAGACGCGTGGATCCATCTTGCGCACTTTTACGCACAGTACGTAATCCCCATTGGCTCAGTTATAAGTAGCGATCGCAAACTGTCCCACTTCCGAATACCCGAGTCAAAAAAGCATAAAAAATAGTCGCGTTCGGAATGTTTGTACTAGTCGAATGGAGATCCATCAGAGATTTTTACGAGCGAAAATATCACGTAACACGCTTAACCACAACCGACTTCAAAGTGCCGCTGTTTGATGTCTTAGGTGATAGCGTGAGAAATTCTTGTTGCATGCAATTTCATAAGAAGGCCCCTGTTCAGATATTTCGAAGCACCGCTCTTCGATCGATCCAACACATATCGTGAGTTTACCTGGAGAGATTACGGTGGAGTCGAGTTGGAATTTGCTGACTACCCATTATAACCCACGCATATATGACTTTAATACATACTTGTTAAAGGGATCTAGTAACTTTGTTGAGATGTGCAAAAACTGATGAATGGTTGATGCAATGTATATTGTTGTTATCTCATATGTCCACAGGGTATTGTGTGAAAATTTCAAGTCAAATGGACAATGTATGGCCAAGTAATGAGCGAAAATGCAAAGTGATATTGGGTGATATTCACCAACTCACTGCATTCACTTTGTACAGGGATGAAAATCTCGCCCGGAGATTTTCTTATCTGAATACTTCAATCATACATATCTTTGTAATGAAAGGGAAATTTGAAAAACCGAAAGCTGTCCCATGATTTTATTGTTAATACGAATACAACAAGGTATAAAGGAACCACTAGAATTAAAATTTTATTTTGAGGATTTGGACAATGTTACTAAGTCCCTTTAAGATTGGTGTTTGATTAGCGGTTAAAGGACAATGAAATCCAGACAAATTCTTGTATTCACTATAAGACACTAAATAGGATGAATAGTCCCTGAAAATTTGAGCATAATCGGTCAAGAAATACGAAAACTATGGCTCTTTGAAAAGAGCCATTTATTTATACGAGTGACTCAAATTGGCAACACACTCTGGCAAAGTTGTGGACTACTCACCATATATTTTGTACACAACATTTCAATTTTGTTAAATTTTCTGAAAATTTATGTTTACCCTTCGTTTGAGTTCAACATATGTTTTGTAGTATGCATTTATACATAACATATCATGAGTTGTGGGAATGGAAAAGTGTGACTATGAAGAAAACTGTAAAAATGGGAACATTTGTGTACAAAACATATGGGAAGTAGTCCACACACTTATCAGAGTGCGTTGCCAATTTGAGTTCCCCATAGGAATAAATGGACATCTTCAAAGAGCAATAGTTTCCTTGTTTCTTCCCCGATTATGCTCTTACTTTCAGAAATTATTCCTCATAATCTCTCCAAGTCTATGAAAGCAACATTTTGCTTGGGTTTCATTATCCTTTAATGTTTTTTTTAAAATATATTTAGTTAATGTTGATAGCCCTAACCCTCTGCGCCTCTGAATAGTTCACTAGATCGATGGCGCACAATAAATGCTATTTATTATTAATCTTGGAGCTCCTTTATCTTCCATCTGTTCGGTCAAGGATGGTATGGCTCTTATGTATTATTTTAGTTCCCACTATAATAATTTAACGTTTCGATGTTATAGTCGGGTTCCTAATGTAATTTCGTTCATATTTTTGGGAGATTATGAAGATTTTGCATTTTTGGAAGCGTTGAAGTACTCCACTGACATCTAAACATCCATGTTGCCATATTTTCCGAAGCCATTATGGCGGCCATCTTGGATTTTTCAAAATGGCCCCCATTTCAACCTGTTTTTGTGAATAACTCCGTCCTAAGTTCTTCTATAACACTTACATGGAGGTCCTTTGGGATCAAAAACAATTTACATGCATTTAAACAAAATTAAAAGGCTTCTTGGTCAATTGTAGGACTTGTCTAGCACCATCTCTTCTACCCATAGGCATTTAATCGTAAATGTTTATTCAAACATATAATTCCAAATCAGTCGACATTTCTCGGCATATTGGAGAGGACATCCACCATGAGAGACATTAAATGGGTTGGGTCCAACAAGCAAAGTACAACACAAAAGAGGAACAATGTACACTTCATTAACTCTGCTCTGTAGAATTTCTAAATTACCTTGGTGCTGTTCAATCACTCCCCCATACGCGTACCGATAGGGGGGGGGGGGGGGGGTGGTGTGTGGGGGTATTTAAACAACTCCCTTGAGCGAAAAGTAACCGTCAAACACCTCCCTTTAGTTAAACCCTTTTGTCGCGGGTTATATGTTTTTGTTATTTTATGTCAAAAATACGACATTAATTATACTTGCAGTCCGACTTAAAAATCAATACACAATTATGTATTCTTATTATACATACAAAATCAATGATATAGACAATTGGCAGTACATTCATAATGACACGTACTGCACTTTTAAAGTTTCCGATTACTTCATAGTATAGTTGAAGTAAATAAGTCAGTAAAATCATTTTCCAGGAAGTGTTTGACTTTATAAAACTAAAATTTGTGATAAGTGACTACATAGATAAAATGTTTTTTTGCCATATATGCCAAAGGATATTCTTTTATTGATTTTTAGATATAAACAGATTTTCTGTACTGAAACAACTTATATCTATTATTCAATTATGAAACATTCCTCCAATTTCAAGTTTACAGTTAAGACACACTATGGCAGTCAAGTTACAGCATAATACATTACTTTCTGACAAGTTTCCTGGTTCAGTTAAGGATGTGATGCACAAAATAAGTAGTCCATTATTTTACATGTTTTAGTTTCGTTCGTATATCATAGCCAACCCCCCCCCCCCCCTTAGCAAAAAGCTAGATCCAACCCCCCCCCCCCCCCCCCCCCCCCTCAGCAAAAAGCTAGATCCGCCCCTGACATGACTGTGTGCTCAGTCTATAAACTAACTGAAATGTTAACAAGTCATTGATTTCCCCCAAAGAGAGGTCCGACCAAGTGGTTAGAGTTAGACCACAAAGAAAGAACGCACACTGGAGAGAAACCTTTCAAGTGCAATTATTGTGAGAAGATATTCAACTCATCTGGTAACTTAACCAAACACATGATAACTCTGGATATAACTGTGTATTAAACTGTTACTTGATTTTAAAAGACGTTATCATGCACTGATTTTTATGGTCTCCATTGTGTTAGTAGATGCCAGGAAAACATCACTTACGGGGGTTCAAAATAGCCCCAAAAATCGCCTCGCCGCTTCGCGGCTCATTGGGTCAACCCCCCCCCCCCTTAGCAAAAGGCTAGATCCGCCCCTGCCCTTAGATAGCAACATGGCGCCAATTGGCCAAACTCTGTCTAAACCATCGATATAGAAATACTTGATATAGCAACAGCGCCCTCTTAAAGAAGCCAGCGGCAGTGTGAAAAGTACTCTCAATACAAAAGGTGTTCCATTCAATCGAGTGAAGCGATTGACGCTAGCTGCTGCAGTGAGATCGCAGAGCACCAACAAGGCTTCCCATTTATAAACAAATATGAATGACTTGGATTTCTATGAAAAAGTAATGAGTAGGAACAACCAAATTTCGAAAGGACCGTCACATGTCGGGGAATGTCTTCCCGTCCTACTACCGACAGCCTCCAAGTTTTGTTATGGCCTGTCACGTTTTGTTGCGTTCACCCCGTTTAACTACGGCCTGCTAGGTTTCTCATCCGCACCGTGACTGCCGTGGAAAATTTGTTGACAGTTACAAAATCTGGCCCGGCATACACGACAGTCACGTTTGCCCATTCCGTCCAACCCCCCCCCCCCCCCCGCGTTGTCTCACGTCCATCCCGTTTCGTCCACGGTGGCCTGAAACGGGGCTGCCGTGGCCGCCGGGGACATGGTGTAAACGCAGCATTTTTTTCTCCAAAGGAAGATCGTTTATGCTACGGTCACAAATGGTCCGATTTGGGCTACGGCGCCCGTACGATGCCACTTTTAGGTGAAATCTTGCGGGAATCTTGCGGCGCCCGCACGGGTGACGTGGCTATTGTACGGTCGCCGTTGCATTTTTCCTCGTCGTACGATGTCAACAATTTGTTTAACGCGGAGTTAAAAATAAAAATGCTACGTACGATTGTTTACTTGCCGTAAGCCCGTACGTAGACACATCGTAGAGAGCATCGCACGGGCGCCGCAAGGACATCGCACGGGCACAGCACGGACATAGCAGCCTTTTTTTCTCTCGAATATCGTACGGGTACCGTGGAGTCACCGTAAGTGCACCAAAAGGCACCCGTACTGGCACTTAATTTGTGTTCACGGGAGCCGTGCGATTTATGTTTTATTTTCAAAACAAAGGTCATCGTACGGGCCCCGGAGAATATGACTTGTGACAGCAACCCTAAAATACAACAGACATCGTAGGCTACGATATCACAATTTCCCAAAATCGTAGAAAATCCGCCGTAGGTAGAAGAATCGTACGATGCCCGGATCATTTGTGACCTAGGCATTATTTATCGCGTATGATTATTATGCCTACTGGCTGTTTATTCTGTTAAAGGGAAAGTTGAGTTTTGGTAGAGAGGGCGCTAGACTACTTAATTGGTTTGTGAGGTAATGAAAAACTGAGTGTAAAATTTGAAAGAGCATAATATTTAAACAATAAAATCATCTTTGTTTGATCAAAATCGGTTCAGAAACGGCTGAAATATCCATAAATATAACAATTTGTAATAAACCAGCCGTTAAAAATTCAAAAAAATGCTTCCTCTTTTCAAAAAGTTACAAAATAGGTATTTAAATAGTTGTTGGTTATTTCTCTATCTAATCACTATTTCAACAAAGCATCACATGCACAATATTTTATTCAAAATGGTTGAAACCGATGAATGTTTAGAGAGCGCCCTCTTACGTTTTAACGGCTCTTTTTGAATGATAACATGATCTTTACTACGTCATTTGTAATGTTGTGTTCCTTTCTAGTTATAACTATTAGTTTGTAATGTAATGATGCAGGTTTTGGTTACTAAAATTCAGTTTCACTAAAACTGTACTCTCCTTACCAGAACTCAACTATCCCTTTAATTGAACGCCGTGTTAAAATATAATATGCTCATGGTGCGAATTGACAGCACTTATAAAATCATTTATATAGTACACTATCTGTTTAATTAAAGCACCGGCCCCCCTTATACTCTGCCTGATATTGTATTTATTTTAAGCGCTTTGTTTACTACTCATTTGTTTGTGGATTGTTTTGATTGATTGATTATGTGCGTGCCTGTACGTGGCGATTGCTGATCACGAGCCGGACAGACCACCCGGTCTCCTTCGGCCCGTGACAGTTCAAACGAATTCATTTAATTGTTTATACAAACATATAAATTAGAAGGAAAGAGTGGCAGAACAAATACATACACTGTCTCTAACGGCTGTTTAAACAAAAACATGAAAACAACCCTGTAACTTAATGGTTTATAGGTTAGTTTCATTAATCGTACAAGTTTGAAACAAATATTCTCTTTGACCTAAACTGTACTATCCGTCTGAGATATAGCATTTCCGAATTAACTCATATTACATTTAATAATTGGCGTCGATCGTGATTTTTGGTTAGTTTTGGTTTCCTTTCAAACAGAAAGCGATCCGTGTGTGTGTGTGCGTGTGTGTGTTTGTGCGTGTGTGTGTGTGTGTGTGTGTGTGTGTGTGCGTGTATGCGTGTGTGTGTGTGTGTGTGTGTGTGTGTGTGTGTATGTGCATGTGTGATAGCGAAATAAATCTATATTCATGCTTCATGCAGTAAAATAATAAAGTTCGTCACTTAATAAAATGAGGAAACAAATCGCTACATGTTGCTGCTGTCCCGTTAAAGTAGCCATGATGTAGGCTATCGAATGAATATTCTATACAAACATAAATAGGAAACTACATTATATCTGAAAGGAGAATCATTCCGTGTTCTTCAAGTCATTCGTTCCTGACAATCGTCAGTCAGTGGTCAGCCGACTGGATCTGGAGACTTGCGATGCCGTGTGCACATTTCCGAAATAAGAGACGCTATATATTTATTTTAAAGAAGCAATTTAAATGTGGAGCCACGACAGGTTTACTAAGACGGAATTCTAAGAAGTGAGCAATATTGTCTGTACTCTACAGTAGAGTAACGTTTAATCAACTGATCTATCACACCCAACCTTGGTGACCATGGTCGGTTGTTAGACCGAACCCGTGGGACCAGATATTTACACAGATCATTTTGTTTCTTTAGAAAAAAAAAATCAAACATTTAGAAAAATGTTGAACCGGAGGATATACTTCGCTGTGTTTATCAGCGTGGTGATGTACCTTGATGGACGGTCAGAAGCAGAAGCAGCACCAAACGCGTCTTTTCAGCGCAATGATTTGGATTTAACACCGCTTGAAACAGCTCGAAATGAGATGATAAAAGAAACTGAGAATTGTACCCTGTATGCAGCTGAGAAGCGCGTCGACTGCATTGCCAGACATCTCATATTTGTACCCAGCGATCTACCACCAGATACAATATCTCTTGATTTATCCAGAAACCGAATTCAGACTTTGTGGAATAACTCCTTCAGTCGATACATACATTTGATTAGATTATATCTTTCTTTCAATAATCTAAGTAGGATTGAACATGCGGCATTCAAACCCCTCACAGAGTTGATCAGACTTGAACTTAGTTATAATAAGGATTTTCCCCTAAGTAACGGAATATTTGAATGGTCCAAACATCTTAAATACTTGGACATGTCCTTTTGCGGATTGAAATCGTTACCAAGTGACATCATGGCATCCTCTAACCTTATCTCACTAAATCTGCTTGTCAATACATTAACATCCATACACTTTACTGCCTGTAAAATTCAAGAAAACGGATCTATAGTTTTGTCCGGTAATTATATCCAGTCCCTTACTCCTGATACATTCACGTTTGATTGCCACTGTGACTCCCTTGACATAACCTACAACCCGGTTCAAACAATCGATCCGGATGTCATTGCCTCTCTACATGTCCGGTTGCTTTCATTTGGAGGAGACAACATTTCGTCTACGGCATGGACTCATTTCCTGGAAGGCGTTTCCAGGTCAAGAATAGAGGTCCTAGATTTACGATTGAACAATGGTATGGAGATAATTCCATCGGATTTCTTTGATGCCTTAGAAAATTATCCCTTAAATGAGCTGCACTTGGAAGGCATATCGCAATTTGATCCGCACATGTGTAGGAAGCTGACAAATGTATCCAGTTTATACTTGCATACAAGAAGTATCGAGACATTGAGGCCCGAGTATTTCTCTGGCATGACTGGCCTAAACGAACTCTATCTGGGTTTAAATTCTATCAGTTCCATAAACCCTTCAAATTCTCATTGGGACGTGAATCTGACGAAGCTTAATTTATTTGCCAATAAGCTAAGGGAAATAGAACCATTTGCATTTTACGGTTTGGAAAATTTAGCTATACTGGATTTGCAACAAAACTCAGATATAAATTGGGTAAATCTGGGTTCTTTCGGAGAACTTCAAAACTTGCGCACATTAAACCTAGCAGGGAGTGAGATGATATTTTCGTTCGTGATAGAGTTGCCCAATCTAGTATCACTCACACTTGAAAGTACGAAGATCTCTATAGGTTGCTTAAATCCAGGAGAAACCTTTAAGTACACCCCTTCTCTTGAGGTGCTTAACATGGCTGATTCATCTACCCATTCTCGTGACCTATGGAACAATATCTTGAACCTGTCATTGTTTCAAGGACTGCACTCCTTACGATCTCTTGACCTGAGAGGGAATTCATTTAATGAGTTCCCCTCCGAAGCATTTCAGGATTTATGGTCTTTGAAAGAACTAGATCTGAGTACATGCCGCATATTTTCCATTACATATGGTGGTTTCATGGGATTGAAATCACTCCAGAAACTATTTATACAACATAACCACATTCAGAGTCTCCACCCAGCCTTGATAAATGACTTGCCCAAACTTTCAATCTTTCTTGCTAGCAGTAATGAACTAAACAGTCTCGATCAAGATTTCTTTAAACACAATTCATTCCTTACCCAAATAACACTGTCACATAATCACTTTGCAGGATTCAACAAAAGCACCTTCGAGCCTATATGGTCATCTTTACATTCGATCGATATATCGGTAAATCCACTAGTCTGTGATTGTCAGCTTCGTTGGATAGTCGATTGGTTTCGCGGTTCTCTGCTAATTCAAAGTGAAAGTGAAACCATCTGCTCCCCCGCGTTGGCCACGTTAGAACCGTTGCGCGGGAAACCCTTGATGAACTCCGATCCAAAAGGCCTGTGTGACCCCAACGCTGCACTTAACGCCGTTATTACTGTGTGTGGACTAGCAGTATTGGTCATTCTAGTGCTGATGTACCACAACCGCTGGCGTCTGAAGTACAAGGTATTTCTTCTGAAACTAGCCTTGTTAGGCTACAAAGAGATCCAGGATGCTCGCGATCCAGAGGACTTTGACTTTGACCTAAATGTCATCTTTACTGATGAAGGCGAGGAGTGGGTACAAAGGCAACTGCGACCATTCGTCGCAGGGAGCTGTCCACATCTGGCTAGGAATGTGTTTGGAGATGAAGACCTCTTCCTCGGCATGCATGTACTTGATGCTGTTCTCCACGCGGTTGAAAACAGCTTCAAGACCCTGATCCTCATCAGCGCGGCAGCTGTCAATGACCAATGGTTCATGACCAAGTTCCGCATCGCTCTCAATAACGTGAACGATACCCAGACAGAAAATGTTCTCCTGGTCTTCTTGGAGGACGTCGAAGACAACGAGCTTCCGTTTCTTGTAAGGCTTTTTCTGAGCGACCACGGTACATATCTCCACTGGACCAACAATGATGCAGGGCAAAGATACTTCTGGAAAGAACTGAAGAAACACTTGACCGTAAATCGAAGGACCGATCGACGGATCCCAGTTGAGTAAGCCGTGGAACAACAATATTAAGTTAAGTATGTATGACCAGGGAACTAATTTTCCTCCTCAAATTTGATTAGCAATTTCAGTCGATGGATACATATTTCAAACGAAATTCTGTACACTTCTATGGAAGAAAACTGCTACACAAAAGATCCTTTGTATAGCAGTCATGCAAAAATGCATAGCAAACTGCACTGCGATACCAGGAAAATGATTCCCTGTTAATAACAATCACTGTCAGATTTGAAGAATATTAAGGATTTTCTTGGAGGTTTCATTGGAGGTTGTTTTCATTTCCTCCCACATGGTTTGTGTGTCTGTGTCTGTGTCAGGCAAGTCTAGCAGTGGTGCAAAACGCCCTCCAATTTCAATTTCATAGCTTGACTTTGTCTGTGGGGTTTTCAGTTTGAAGACATCATATTGTTTAGGGTATTTAGCTTTTATCATAGTCTTGAATTTGAGACGTAAGTTGGCTATCACAAGCTGGTGGTCAGATCCTATGTCTGCGTTCGGGAAACTTCTGGCATTTGTGACACAGTTTTTGTATTTGCTGTTTACCATGATGTAATCTATCTTGTTGTTCGTCTTTGGCCCGGGGGGCCACTCAACTATATTGCTGTACACACGCGCGACCACAGGTTTTTCAAACCCACCCTAAACAAGTTTTATCCATTGGTCAAATTTATACCCTTTTCAAGTATTTTCAGTGCTTTTTTGACAATGTTGCCCCCTAAACAAGTATAACCCCTAAAACATACCCCTAAACAAGGTCTACGTCAACTGCTCTCGCACAAAATCCCCGGCGAACTCCAGACAAGTCCGGGAAACAAGTTTGGAGAAAAAGATACCCTATAAACGCGTATTTGTTTAACTCCACAAACATACCATTTTTTCTGATTGTGGCCTTTTTGACACCCTAAACGCTTCACGCGCGTGACGCGCCATGATCGGCAAAAAGTACCCTTTTAACGCGTGTTTTTGTCGCGCGTGTGTACAGCAATATATTTGAGTGCCCCCCCCCCCCCCGGTGCCCCCCCGGGGTCTTTTGGTCCGGGGATTCCCACGTTCATTGGCCGCTTGGTTTCTTCTGTTTGAACATGGTGTTGCAGATGCACATGTCATTGACGGCACAGAAGTTCAGTAGTTTTCACCCCTCTCATTAACCTTGCCGAATCCATAGTTGCCCAGAACACTTTCACAGTTTGAGCGATCTTCTCCAACTTTGGTATTGAAGTCGCCCATGATGACAAGTAGGTCACTGCTATTTGATTGGTTGACAGTTAGCAGTAGGTCATAGATTTATTCTACTTTCTTCTCAGTGTCTGCTGTGTTAGGTGCATACACTTGTATTATGATCATGGCGCCAGTTTTCGTCTTGAATCGGGCAGATATTAATATAGGTGATAGTGGGTTGTATCCTAGTAAGGCATGTTGCGCTTTTTTGTTCAGGATGAGTGCTACTCCTGCACGATGGGTGCTGGAGCACAGGATCTTGTATCCCTGTGTTGTGAACTCTCCTGAGTCGACCCAGTGTGTTTCTGCGACTCCCAACACTTCCCAGTCAAATTTCTGTTTAAGTAGAATGTCCAAATTACCTTGTTGGTGTAATGTCCTACAGTTCCATGTTCCGATTCCAGAACTTATTATTAATTCCCGAATTGATTTCATATATTTCGATTTTTCGTCAAAACTAAAAAATCTACAAACGACCGTTGGAAATGTTCTCATGTTTCGGCATACAAGGTAAATGGGGTAGGGACGGGGGCTAGATGGCTGCAGCCCCTGCCCTCCCCGACAGTTTAAAAATCAGCAATATGCGGACAAAAGGCGTCTCAAAGTCGTACAAGCTCATGTCACATTCAGGCAAAATAGTTAAAAACGACATTATTCAATAATCAAGTTTTGGATTTTAGGACTAAATTGTGAAATAAATATTTTATTTCATAAATTCTGCAAGAAATATATTTTACATACATAATTCATGTCTTACTGGAAACATATGAAACTGTCAGCCTTACTTTAATTGTACATATAATCTTGATTGATTGATTTGTTGTAATAATTATTATGTATATTGCATGTATTTTGATTGGTTTAAGTTTCTCAAAATATCTCCTGCTCTTCGAAGGGTTAGTTTAATAAGCATAATATGATATTTTACAGTAATTGTTCACCAATTGATGATATATTGTTAAATATTGTATATAATTAGTTATTGTGTCGAATCGGTATAAATAAATAAATTAAATTCAATTTCATTTCGGACTAAAATGTAAAAGAAATATCTGAATTGTAAATTGCATAAGAAATATCTAGTCATGTTCCTCTTAAAACGTATGACAGAGTCGGTGTTACTGTATAGTCTTGATTGATATTTGTTGTCATATTATATATACATGTATTTTGATTGATTTTAGTTGCTCCGAAAAAAATGATCTCTTGCTTAAAGGGATAGTTGAGTTTTGGTATAGAGGGCGCTACTCAAAATAATTTGTTTGTGACATAATGAAAAACTGAGTGTAAAATTCGAAAGAGCATACGATTTTAATGACAGAATGAACTTTATTTGATCAAAATCGGTTCAGAAATGGCTGAAATATCCATAAACATAACCAATCGTAGTAAATGTGGGGCCCCACAATTATAAGACAATTTTGAACCAGCCGTTAACAATTCAAAAAAATGCTTCCTCTTTTCAAAAAGTTACACAATAGGTATTTAAATAGTTGTTGGTTATTTCTCTAATCACTAATCACTATTTCAACAAAGCATCACATGCACCATATTTTATTCAAAATGGTCGAAACCGATGAGTGTTTAGAGAGCGCCCTCTTACGTTTTAACGGCTCTTTTTGAATGATAACATGATCTCTACTACGTCATTTGTAATTTTGTGTTCCTTTCTAGTTATAACTATTAGTTTGTAATGTAATGATGCAGGTTTTGGTTACTAAAATTCAGTTTCACCAAAACTGTACTCTCCTTACCAGAACTCAACTATCCCTTACATGTGCAGAGTGTTATAACCAAATGCTCTGTACATATTTTGACAAATATTTGTTACTGAAATGACATGCAGGACGGTATACGAATAATGTATGAATGTTGTAAACAGTGGCGCAGCGAGGGGGCGGAGATTAGAGCCCCCTTACTAAATTCCTGGCTACGCCACTGATGGTAATATACTTATGTAAATGATATTGGGTTCTTACATTGCACACATGTACACAGTGCATGATAAAAGGTAGTCCGAAAAATCAAGTTATGTTTCGAGTGCGTTACACTTTTGAAAAGTCTGTCAAAATTACATTTCAAAATATTTTAAAGATTTGTTCATGTCGATAGTTGCCCAAATAATAGTCTCATCTATCAAGTGCCACTAACAAAACAAATGTTGGTTCACGCTTGGGCGAACACTGACTGTTTTTGTCCAGAGTGTGAAAAATGACTTGCGCCAAATTGAAAGAAGAGGGAAAATTAAACCAGCTATCCGAATAAGAACTCCCATTCAAACAAATTGCTCCTTTGCATAAATTTAGGATTATGTTATGATCATAGCCATAGGCGTACCCAAGGGGGGGGGGGGGGGGGGGGTTCAATCTCCCCCTTATACCCGAAAATGAATTTTTTTTTTTTTTTGGGGGGGGTTATAACTCTATGGTTATAACCCCTCCCCCTTTTCAAATTTAAACTGTTCTCGAGACCAAATGTCTCGACCTAGAAAAGTGTGAAAACTGTGGTCTCGGCCTCAAAAATGTTGAAGTTTTCCGCGGCTATCCCCCCCCCCCCCCCCCCCCGCTTACAGGATTCTTAACCACTGGGTCTTGGTCTTGAAAAGTGTGGACCGGACCTGGCCTCGGTCTCGAAAATGTTGAAAATTCGCGATCTCGCCTGCGAAAATTGTCTACGACTCCCCCCCCCCCCCATCTCTCCGGCTTTCCGGATTCTTAACCACTAGGTCTTGGTCTTGGTCTCGAAAATTCTGGAGCGGACCTGGTATTGGTCTTGAAAATTTTGCAGGAACTTCGTCTCGGCTTCAAATTTGTTCTACGACTACCCCCCCCCCCCCTGGATTTTTCAGTATAGATAAAAGGACACTCCTGTGCTTAGGATATGGTTTGAAATCCCTTAAATTCATAAGGCTTTGACATTAATTTTGAGGATTCGATCAAACACCATTATTATTGTAAGGTTTTTCTGAATAATGTATGATAAATCGATAAAGTTAATCGACCCTTTTAATCCTAGCCAGGCACAATGTGGTGGTGAAAATTAAATTTGTAAATTGCAATGAAGATGTAACATATCTATTATACGAAATAGCCATTATATCATGGTTAGTTTCGTTAGGATATTAGTTGTAGTTAATTTATAAGCATTATTGACATAAATAAGTGCGGGGTTTGATTTCGCTAGGTGGTAAACCGTGGCGCAACGAGGGGGGCGGGGGGGGGGGGGGGGGGGGGTCAGGGGGTGGGGGATGGGGGGATCCCGGGCCCGAGCACCCCTGTATCGATCGGACTGTTTTGTGTTTGATTGTTGCTTATTCGCCGGGAATTTTAATGTTGTGACTTTGAAAAGCTACCTTCCGAGACAAATTCGTGCAATGGCGGAGGCAGTGTGCATTCAAAGATCCTCTGGTATAGCACGGATCTGTTACAAACACTGATATTACAAGATACCTGTATTAACAATGACATAGCTATGATCCATGGGCGTCGATCTGTCATTGATACCCATTCATCAGGGGGGGGGGGGGGGTGATCTATTCGTTCACCCCCCCTGATGAATAGGTATTACGTAAGTATCGACGCCCATGATATGATCACAAGCTCCTATAATGACTATAAAGAAGTTCAACTGTATTGATTCATTATAATTTATATAATTCCTATTATAAGTAATTCTGCTTCTATTCAGGCACTTCGAGTCCGCGGAGTACAGCCAGTGTCCAGCTTTGCCTGTCAAACCATCAAAAATTAAACCAAGACACTACTTGTTGCTGGACATCACATCACCAGAAGCTACTCTATAGTCAGTGACAATGCTTAGCCTTGCCTGTCATAGCATCAGAAATGAAACCAAGACGCTACTTGTTGCTGGGCATTACATCGCCAAAAGCTACCCTATAGTCAGTGACAATGCTTAGCCTTGCCTGTCATACCATCAGAAATGAAACCAAGACGCTACTTGTTGTTGGGCATCACATCACCAGAAGCTACTCTATAGTCGGTGACAATGCTTAGCCTTGCCTGTCATAGCATCATAATGAAACCAAGACGCTACTTGTTGTTGGGCATCACATCACCAGAAGCTACTCTATAGTCGGTGACAATGCTTAGCCTTGCCTCTCATAGCATCATCAATGCAAACGAAAAACACTCTGTTATTTACTTTGCTTTGAAATCTATGCAAATTTACGGTGGCTCTATTTTGGCATTTTTTGACTGAACCCCCATGTATACTTTTTTCACTGGACAGTCTATAAAATAGTAACTATAGAAATAAATGTAGATCATAAACGAACGAATGAGTCAAGCCGTCATGAACACACAAACAAATGTATCATTGCTACTTTTAGAATCATGAAATTGCGAAATACTGTGTATTAATGTCATAATGCTTTTTATATAAATCATATTTGTTTGCTATCTATAATTCAAAAAGTTAGTATTTAGTGATAGTACTCATTTCAATCCAGAAAGATAACTTTAATTAATTTCTTTCTCAGTATTGATTGATTACAATAAAATCAGCAATGTAATAAATAAATTGAATTTAAAGTTTTAATTGATGTATTGTCAGAATCTGAATGTATGTGTTAATTAGCATTATTATGAATCCCTTAAGGAAGGAAGTCATGTGTGCATTTTGTTTCAGTGCAATGTTGACAATTTGATCAGTACTTTACTCTATTACAACTTCCATGCACAGCTTAGAAATTAGATAGATTATCGTTTGGTGAGAGTAAGAAGGGCGTTAAAGGGACTTAGTAACATTGTCCAAATCCTCAAAATGCAATTTTAATTCTAGCGGTTCCCTCATACCTTGTTGTATTCGTATTAACAATAAAATCATGGGACCGGTTTCGGTTTTTCAAATTTCCCTTTCGTTACAATGATATGTACGATTGAAGTATTCAGATAAGAACAACTCGGGTGGAGTTTTGAAACCGTGTACAAAGTGAGTGCAGTGAGTTAGTGAATATCACTTTGCATTTTCGCTCATTACTTGGCCATGCAATGTCCATTTGACTTGAAATTTTCACACAATACCATGTGGACATATGAGATAACAACACTATACTCTTGGAGTAACACCACTCTAACACCAGCCCAACACCGAACTTGAAATCACTCAATATACATTGCATCAACCCTTCATCGCTTTTTGCACATGTCAAAAAAGTTACTAGATCCCTTTAAGTTTATTATCGGCTAAATTGAGTTCTCCATGCCGTCTTGTAGATAAATACCTTATAAATGTGATGCCACATTTTCCAGAGTAGTTATTCCACAGTTCATCAAAATTAATAGAGAGTATAACTTCCTTTAGAATGGCAACCAAGCTTTTAACATGATTAGCTCTCAAAGTACAAACTGTATATGCGCCCTTCTCCTTCTCAATGGACGATATGTATATTTTATAGCTTATACATTTATATCATCGGATTTGCTACATGTATAATATATTTTGCTTCTACGTAATGGAATTTTCTTCACTAATGTAAGTTTTATTACAAATATTTGTAATCACGTTGAAGCATTATGTGGTATCACTATAGGGATCATCAACCATAATATTAAAATTCAGATTTTATATATCAAACTGCTTTGTGTCTTTCATATCATTTAACTTGCTTGAATATACATTTTGCCTTGCGTTTTAGCCAATATACAATAAACAGTATAACATAAAGTTATAATTACAACTTTAATTTCGAGAATGTGATATGTTGTCAAGTCAACTCAATTATAGTATGTTTTATTTTTTATTTTTCTCATTAACAATCTGACATTTGTGTGTGTGCGTGGGGGGGGGGGGTGTGCGTGCGTTTTTGTGTGTGTTTGTGTGCGTTTGTGTGTACATACGTGGGTGTTTGTTTATTGATTATCTTACAGGGGGTGCACACCATTATATAGCAACATGGCGCCAATTGTTTGAATTGGCAAAACTCTGTCTATACGACTGGTCTGGAAAATTGTTGTTGTTGTTGTTGTTGTTATTGCTTAAGTTTCGTGGCAAACGGTCTGTAAAGGCTATTATTGCCAAATTGTTACTATATTTATTCTATATAGATTTAATTTGTAAATTTGTTTAATGCAAACCTATTGGGTCCTTGTTATGTCCACATGTGTAAGTATTTACACAAATAATCACAAATCACAGACATGTGTATACAGGGTGGCCCAGAAATAACGGAACGGGGCACTTCCCAAAATAAAGCAACAACATGAACATGACCATTGGATAGGGTGTCCTTTCCAATGAACAACGATACCAAGAAAAGTAATTTTGAACGTGTAGTTTTTGTTTTAGGGTGCTTTGAGTGGGACCATGTCAGGTTCCTATTTTTGTCAATTTTTACCAAGTTAGTGTCTGATAAATGAGACTTACTGCCCGCCATATGCATACTATTCACCAATTATGTCCATTCTCTCGGCACCGCTCGGCACACAGCTGAATGCACACTAACAATAGCGCGCGGAATACTCGCGTGTTAAATGGTATGTAGGCAATCAGTCTCATTTATCAGGCAGTGACTTGGTAAAAAATGACAAAAATAGGAACCTGACATGGTCTCACTCAAAGCGCCCTAAAACAAAAACTACACGTCCAAAATTACTTTTCTTGGTATCGTTGTTCATTGGAAAGGATACCCTATCCGATGGACATGTTCATTTTGTTACTTTATTTTGGGAAGTGCCCCGTTCCGTTATTTCTGGGCCACCCTGTATAGAACTAAAAATAATTATTTTACGTAGTATTTTCTTATTAAGAATGTGCTTATGTTACACTCAGGGACTCCCACCACTAAATAATAATCAAAGACGCTTAATTCTATATCCTTTGGTATTATCAAACTCTAACCATGATTCGTGCATCTTCACCCCCGCGCACATGTTTACACAGTCAATGACAAGTGCAAGGCAACAGGAAAGTAACACAGTTTAACCAAGGAGTTACAATGGATGGAGTCACAACTGCCACTAATTGATTAAAACACCTGTCTATATTCTAAAGGCGAACCAATGGAGAAGTGGGGCTTTGCGGTTTTTTTGAAGTTCGATCTTCGATGCCGCCAAGGGAAGCCAACGACTAGCTAGTTAACGGGATATATAGTTGAGTTTTGGTAGAGAGGGCGCTAGATTACTTTTTTTTTGTGAGGTAATGAAAAAACTGAGTGTAAAATTTGAAAGAGCATAATATTTAAATAATAAAATAATCTTTGTTTGATCAAAATCGGTTCAGAGACGGCTGAAATATCCATAAATTATATAACAATTTGTAATAAAGCTGGGGCCCCAGGTTTATTAGAGAATTTTGAACAAGCCGTTGAAATTCGTTTTAAAATGCTTCCTCTTTTCAAAAATGTTCAAAAGAGGTTTTTAGATAGTTGTTGGTTATCTCTCTATAATCACTATTAGTATATCGACTCATGTAAAACAGTAATTTTTTTCAAATATAATCTTGGAAACAGTATGTAATATGGTCTAAATACATTACTGATGAGAAAAAGTGATATTTTTGGTCCCAGGGTGCATTTTGGCGATTTAAAAGATAATTAGCTAATTTGCATATTTCTGAAATAAGGTCAGGGGTCATTTCCCATCTAGGAATAGTACAGTAGTAATCAAAACAATCATGACAGGGTAATTTGGGGCAAGGAATCCATTTCCAGTGCTCATTTTCATGTGCCGTATGGGCAACGCCCTAAAATCCAAGATGGCTTCCCCTAATTTGCATAGTTATGAATATTATTGATTTACACTAGCTAAATCCTCTAATATGTATTATTTACAGGTCATATGGATTAAATCATGCTCTCAATGTATATTAAAGATACTTCAGCTTGGTTGCCACCTTGGCAACCTCTGACAATGCCTATAATTAGCTTAATTTGATTATTCACCTAATTTGCATATTCCCAGAAATCGTGCGTTTTGTGAACCCAGAAAGCAAAATCAACGAGAAATATCACTTTTCCATGGTTTTAGGGGGCAAGAATCCATTTATGATACTTATTTCGACGTATTACCTCGACAACCCACATAAATCCAAGATGGCCGCCTTTGGCGTTTTGAAGGAAAACTGCTATGTGCCACTTTAACAGCAATTATTTTATAAAGATGTAATTGTTTTACTGTAAGCAACAGGCTACATTGTAATAACAATATTCTAGTTGCTAATTCCAATAATAGAAAGTCAAAAAAGTACATAGTTTACAAAATAAATCCTGTTAAAGTGGCACATTGCAGTTTTCCTTTACAATGCCAAATGCGGCCATCTTGGATTTATGTAGGTTGCCGAGGTGATACGTCGAAATAAGTATCATAAATGGATTCGTTGCCCCCTAAAACCATGGAAAAGTGGTATTTCTCGTTGATTTTACTTTCTGGGTTCACAAAACACACGATTTCTGGGAATATGCAAATTAGGTGAATAATCAAATTTAGCTAATTATAGGCATTGTCAGAGGTTGCCAAGGTGGCAACCAAGCTGAAGTATCTTTATTATACAATAAGAGCATGATTTAATCTATACGACCTGCAATTAATACTTATTAGAGGATGTAGCTACTGTAAATCAATAATATTCATAAATATGCAAATTAGGGGAAGCCATCTTGGATTTCAGGGCGTTCCCCATACGGCACATGAAAATGAGCACTGGAAATGGATTCCTTGCCCCAAATTACCCCGTCATGATTGTTTTGATTACTACTGTACTATTCCTAGATGGAAAATGACCCCTGACCTTATTTCAGAAATATGTAAATTAGCTAACTATCTTTAAAATCGCCAAAATGCACCCTGGGACCAAAAATAAAAAATCGAAACATCACTTTTTCTCATCAGTAATGTATTTAGACCAAGTTAAACCTGTTTCCAAGATTATATTCAAAAATTTCACAACATTTATTTGTACTACATTAGGGGATATACTATATTTAAACAAAACATCACATGCACAATATGTTATTTAAAATGGTTTAAACAAATGCATTTTTTGAAAACGCCCTCTTTAGTTTAAACAGCTCTTTTTGAATGATAACAGGCTTTTTACTTATGGTAGTCGTTTGTAATTGTTGTATTCTTTTTGAGCATGATGGAGTTATAATTATTAGTTTGTAATGTAATGGTGCATGTTTTGGTTACTAAAATTCAGTTTGACTAAAACTATACTCTCTCTACCAAAACTCAACTATCCCTTGATTTTGAAATGTCACGATAATTCATCTAATGTTCCTTTATTTGTGACTATAGACGTGTTAGCGAATGGAGATGAAATTATAATCGTTACCTGCATGAATTGGGGGAAATCCAGATATTTAAATTAATACGATTCTTTGAAGCAGTATTTCTCCACCTCCCGATCATTTCCGACAATTGACATTAACACACAATATTCTTGAGATATTACTCTAGTTGATAAGTCATGTCGCAAAAGTGCACAGGCAACCCCACTACGTCAATTTTCATTATGAATGTTTCAATTTCCACACATTTTTTTATTTCGCGCGCACTTGCTATCTATAATTGAAAACCACTCGATTTAGTTGAGATCGGGTTTGCGAAAAGTGATTATAATAACAAAGCACACCTCTCTTTGAAATGTGCCAATGCGTATGAAATCAACCGAAACGTCATTGTTTTTACACCTGCAAGTACTATTTAGGTCCAATTAAAATGATTACATTCACTGCATAGTTGACCGTGGCGGCATCGAACATCTAGTAAAGGATTTGAATCTACTGTGACTCCAGTATATAATAGGTCTTTGGTTTAAAAGGGTAGTTTAGTTTTGGTAGAGAGCAAGGGCGTCGATTTCTTCTCGCCATTGGCAGATTGGGGGGGGGGGGGGGGGGTGATTCGTCATTTTGACCATCTCTGGCGAGGGAGCGAAGCGACAACCCAGCAGCGTGCCCGGATTTTTATGGCTGAGGGGCGGGGGGGGGGGGGGGGCGTCAAAGCTTTTGATTGAATTCAGCTGTTTAAAAATTGGAAGATTATTAAGTGCACATTGCAAGCATCATGTTATGAGCTGGGCTTTGTCCAATATGAACTTTAGCCTGATAGATACATATATTACGAGCATTATGTGATGAAACCCTGAATAGCATCAGTCATGGGATACCCACATTGGGAAGCTTATTGGGGGTCCAGGGGGCGGAGCCCCCGGAAGCTTTGGGATTTGTAATATCCAGATATAAAGATGTTGTCTATATGTAAATATAGAGTTAACTATTCTTTAGTTAATTGGCTTTTGAATTCGCTGTTTAGAGATTGGAAGATTATTAAGTGCACATTGCAAGCATCCTGTTATGATGAGGGCACTGTCCAAGTATGGATGAATTTCTAGCCTGATAGATAAATGCTGTCGATTGCAATCATTCTGATGGAACCCTGAATAGAATAAGTCATGGGATACCCACATTGGAAAGCTTATTGGGGGTCCAGGGGGCGAAGCCCCCGGAAGCTTTTGGATTTGTAATATCCAGAAATACAATTAACTATTGAATAGTTAGCTCAATTTTAGTAAGCGAAGCGCAAACGCACAGTGGGCCAGGATCGCCTGAAAGTTTGCCAAGAGAGAAGTCCTGAATAAAACTATTTAATGAGTACATGGCTGGTATGGGTCAAATATCCTTAATGGGGGTTCCAGGGGCGCAGCCCCGGAAGATTTTGGATTTGGGCAGTTTAGCATTATCAAAAAGTGGTTTAAAGAAGACTATAGTAACAACTTCCATTCATGAGAGGAGGCAATGCTCCTTAATTTTAATGTTATTATATATTTTTGAACCCCAAATATTGGGGGGGATGATAATACAGGCCATCCCCCCCACCTGAAATATTGGGGGGGGGGGGGGATATATTCCCCCCCCCCCCCCGTGATCGACGCCCCTGGTAGAGAGGGCGCTGCACAACACAATTTTAATAGCATAATAAACTTTATTTGGTCAAAATCGGTTAAAAAATGGCGGATAAATAAATATATCCAATCGTAATAAATTTGGGCCCCAAATTTATTCGATGATTAAAAAAAAAAAAGTGTACAAGTATGGTTAGTCTAAAGATATAATCCATCACGAACAAAATGAACTGATTCGTTCATGTGCTACGCGGCTGCGCATGCACAATCAATAACACGTAAAACAAAATCATTATATAATTAAATTACCTTATAACACTTATTGTGGTAATTACCGTCTACAAAATACATGTACTGAAACAAAGCACAATCAGCCATGATAGACAAAGTGACATTGTACAGAGTACAAACAAAAGATGCGGACACATTTAAATTACTTATTATATATAAAACAAACACAATTCTATATAAGAATTGGTGGAGGGCCTGTTACATGCAGCCATGGACTCCCGCCACGTGTATACAGGTATGGTCTATATTTAAATGAATTACAACATGTATAAGCCATCAGTAACAAAATTACACATTTCCTATTTCCAAAATATTGGTGGCACAATCCTCCCTCCGTATGTGTAATCTGAAACTGCAATCGCAAACGGTCACCCAGACGCAGGCTTAGATCAGTCATGTGGAACAACCGTCGGAACTGACAATGGCAGAGACTAATGTCTATCGGCTAGCGAGCTCATTGTCTATTGAAACATCGTCTTTGGTCTTTATACAGCGCTATACATGTATAGGTCCGTGCTATATATATTCGCCTCCGAGCCCTTTCTAATAACGTGCGTATTTGTATATATTTTCCATCTTTTAACGCAGAAGTAAAGAGGACAACATGTGGAACCTGAGCAGTCGAAAATGCACCGTCTGGATATTTGTTGCATGTACAGTCTGTGCTATTATCGGTTTTTCAACATTCACACAGGATAGATCGATTGATTATCATAATTATTTGCAAAGTCGTTTCGAACAACCCCGACTCGCTGAGGTAAATATGCGCATACCTTAATCTTCTTCTTCGTATATATATTCTTCTTCTTCTTCTTCTTCTTCTTCTTCTTCTTCTTCTTCTTCTTCTTCTTCTTCTTCTTCTTCTTCTTCTTCTTCTTCTTCTTCTTCTTCTTCTTCTTCTTCTTCTTCTTCTTCTTCTTCTTCTTCTTCTTCTTCTTCTTCTTCTTCTTCTTCTTCTTCTTCTTCTTCTTCTTCTTCTTCTTCTTCTTCTTCTTCTTCTTCTTCTTCTTCTTCTTCTTTTGTTTTCTTCTTAAAAAAAAGCCGTTTTTACTTTGAATTTCTTTTGGCAAATCTTGTTTTTGGAGAGCGCTTCGTAGTTTCTCGTAAAGGTAATGATTAATTCCAATTGTAAGCTTCATTTCAGTTATGTGAATTTATATTTCGAAATCTCAAACGCCTCAATCAAGGAAACGTAGTGATAATTGAACCCTCATCTTTAGAACACAGGCACCGAAACAGATTCGGAAATCTAAAAAAATATCCATCTTTCAATGTTTCCGTAAGTCGACAAGCGTTGAACGCAGAGCAAAATGGAATATCATCCATATATTAATTTAATTATGAAATTGCCGAAATCCTAAATCACTCGTGGACCCTATACTACCAAATCGGCCCTGCTCTCCACCTGTACAATAAGGTGCGTCGACTGTATTCTCGCCAAATCGATCGACGTGCTCTTCAAAATAAACATATTACAAAGACTCGAAATTTCAATTCTATAAACACACAGCTCGATAGTTCTAAATTGCAGAAGTCTAAGTTTCTGGGGATCAATACCTGGCCATAGACCTCACCAAGGGCTAATATGGTGGCCCCTGGACATATCCCATGCAAAGCTTTTCGCTACTGCATTGCCATGCGCGCTAAAATGAACCCATAACAAGATCCATTACATTTTATACTGTTTAAACCCCAGCTTGAGATTGCTAAAATGCCAAAATTCCGG
>JBAMJV010011882.1:0-25080 GCA_037951105.1 Echinarachnius parma | reverse complement strand
GTGGGGGGAGCAGTGGCGGACACAGGATTTTCCAGGGGGGGGGGGGGCAACAAAAACAATTATGGAAGACCCCACGACGCGAGGGAGCGAAGCGACCGCGAGGGGAGAGGTGTGGGAGGGGGGCGTCCCCCGTCCCACACCAGGGAGCTAGCTACATGTCGTCAAGTCAGAATTTCCGTCCTAGGTATGCACCAGATTGCAAAGTTTCAAGTCCAAGAATGCAAAAGCTCCCTACCGTGGGAGATGGGGAGACCCCCCTCCCACACCCTCCCCCGGCTCAGTCGCTTCGCTCCTTCGGGCTTGGTCACTTCACTCCCTCGCAATATCCGATGGCCGGATGCGGATTTGGTTTAGCCCCCCCCCCCCCCCCCCCCAGGTTTTTGCTCATTACGCCACTGTTTGTACCTGAATATGGTGCAAAGTCCAGATTGAAACGTTGCAAAATGCATTGTTATTGTCTTATAAAGGGTGAAACACACTCCCACTAATGCTTCAGTCACAAATGCTCCGGGCGCCGTACGATTTTTCTCCCTACGGCGGATTTTCTACGATTTGGGGAAATCTTGATATCGTACGATGTCTGTGGAATTCGGAGTAGCAGTCACATATTCTCCGGGCCCCGTACGATGGTCTTTGGCTTAAAAACATAAATCGCACGGCTCCCGTGAACACTAACTTATTGCCCGTACGGGTGCCTTACGGTGTTCTTACGATGCCTCCACAGTACCCTTACGATTATTAAACAAATTCTGCTGATACCTCGAGGTTACCGTGAGGCGCCATTTCGGCGCCCTTGCGGGGCCCTTGCGGTGTTCCGATAGTATGGCGCCCGTACGATTTAGTATTCATCGCATGGTGATCGTGTTTAATATATTGGGTGCCCTTTCGGACGCCGCACGGCTCCCGTACAATTTAAGATCCATCGCACGGCGCCTGTGCAAAACATTATAGGGTCAACGGGGATACCGCACGGTGTTCTTGCGGCGCCCGTACGGCGCCCTTGCGGTACCCATAGGATTAAATGACAATCGTGCGGCGTATGATCATTATGAAATCTTACGACTACCGTACGATCTTAGTGGCCAGATATTGAATCTCAAAACCGTACCATATTCGAAAAACGGCTACGGTGTCCGTGCTAGCTGTGCCCGTGCGATGCCCTTGCGGTGCCCGTGCGATGCTCTCTACGACGTGTCTACGGGCTTACGGCAAATACAAAATCGTACGATTCTTTTTTTTTTTAAACTCCGCGTTAAAAACAAATTTGACATCGTACGGCGAGGAAAAATGCAACGGCGACCGTACGATAGCCACAGCATCCGTGCGGGCACCGCAGGATTCCCGCAAGATTTCACCTAAAAGTGGCATCGTACGGGCGCCGTAGCCCAAATCGGACCATTTGTGACTGTAGCATTAAAATAAAACATAAATCGCATGGCCCCCGTGAACATAATCTAAGTGCCCGTACGGGTGCCTTCCGGTACTCTTACGGTGACTCCACGGTACCCGTGCGGTGACTCCACGGTACCCGTGCGGTGACTCCACGGTACCCGTGCGGTGACTCCACGGTACCCGTACGATTTGAGTAGCCAACTTTTCAGTCTCAAAATCGTACGATATTCGAAAAAAAGGCTGCGATGTCCGTGCTGTGCCCGTGCGATGCCCTTGTGGTGCCCGTGCGATGCTCTCTACGATGTGTCTACGGGCTTACGGCAAGTAAAAAATCGTACGATGTATTTTTTGTTTTAACTCCGCGTTAAACAAATTTTTGACATCATACGGCGAGGAAATATGCAACGGCGACCGTACGATAGCCACGGCACCCGTGCGGGCGCCGCAAGATTCCCGCAAGATTTCACCTAAAAGTGGCATCGTACGGGCGCCGTAGCCAAAATCGGACCATTTGTGACTGTAGCATTATGCTAGGTTTACACCATGTCCCCGGCGGCCACGTTTCAGGCCACCGTGGACAAAACGGGATAGACGTGAGACAACGCGGGGGGACGGAATGGGCAAACGTGACTGCCAAGTATGCCGGGACAGATTTTTAAATTGTCAACAAATTTGCCACGGCAACCTAGCAGGCCGTAGTAAAACGGGGTGAACGCAACAAAACGTGACAGGCCGTAACAAAACTTGGAGGCTGTCCGTAGTAGGAAGGGAAGACATTCCCCGACATCTCACGGTCCTTTCCCGTCCTACTACGGACAGCCTCCAAGTTTTGTTACGGCCTATTACATACTGTCACGTTTTGTTGCGTTCACCCCGTTTTACTATGGCCTGCTAGGTTTCTCATCCGCACCGTGACTGCCGTGGCAAATTTGTTGACAGTTTGAAAATCTGGCCCGGCATCCACGGCAATCGCGGCCTGTCACGTTTGCCAATTCCGTCCCCCCGCGTTGTCTCACGTCCATCCCGTTTTGTCCACGGTGGCCTGAAACGGGGCTGCCGTGGCCGCCAGGAACATGGTGTAAACGCACCATCAGTGGGGGGAAGGGGCTCTTCCCCCCCACGGCCCGTCACGGATACCGTGATAGACCGTGATAGACCGTGAGAAAACTTGGCAAGACCTAACAAAACTTCACTGTAAACAAATTTATTTCTGTTAGTAATTATTACTTATTTTTTCCAATTAGAATTTTAGCAAAAACACATTTTTGTCCTGCGTACTCGCTAAATTTAAGTTCTACAAACTTAAACAACTCAATAAATTCATGTTAAAATGACATTACAAAAATAAGTAGAAAAATAAACTAGATACATTTAAGTAATTTGAACAAAATCAAATACAAATAATTAAGTAATTTCTACTTGTTACTATTTTGAGTAACAATAATATAAGAATAGTGAAGATTTAAGTTAACTTGACTTCATGAATCTTCATGAATCAGATTTGAAACATATCGAAGATTTTCAATTTTTAACTAATAATCTAATATGTACATTAAAACGCCTTTATGATTATAAGTGAAATTAAAACGTACGATGAATAATCAGTGGAACGTTCATTTTCTGGAAATAAAATCTTTTCAAAGTTATTTGTCGGTTCTCTTTGGGTCTTTTTACGAATATGAACTGTTAAAAATGTTCATTTAAAGACGCACCATATATAAGTTAATCATGCATGCCTACGGTATATTATAGGAAGAGCGAATGATAAAGCGAATGCTATAGCCTATATACCTAGGTTTAGGAATGAAGGATACTGCGTTCTGAATAAGTGAGTTAAATGGAAGAACACTTTCTGAATGAAAGCATATAAAATTCCATTTCGCTACGAAAATGTATTTTATTGATTCTTTCTAGTGATTTTAACTTAAATCGAATTCGTACATTTTACTTCATTAAATAGCGTAAAGAAACATACTTATTTATTTTAAGTTATGACGATTGTATGATATTTTAAGTAGAATATACTTAAAATAGCATCAAGTTACTAATACTTGAACAAATTAAGGCAGTTTTTTAACATAATTAAATTAAGTAAATATCGCGGTATTTTTTTTACAGTGTTGAATACAGAGGGAAAATTTGTCAAAATCTCACGGCGCACTATATACGTTTTGGGCAAACGGGGCTGCCGTGGCCGCCGGGGACATGGTGTAAACCTAGCATTAGATCGAAACCTCTTTGGTCTGATTACCTCATCAACGCCATTCATGAGACAGCCATTCTCCAAACAAAATGATAATTCCGTAATATACATAACATTATCAGTGCAAATGAGGTACCAATGTAAATGGGAATAAACATGCTTGTCAATGATATCAAATTCGAGTGGGATCATTCAATAACAAGATAAATATCCATACTCAAACTTGAATAGAGTTTTTTTTTAAACTTGGCTATAATGTGCATATTACGCATCTTTCTCAAGCTTCGATTTTGAAACATTTTTAGTATGTTGTTTAGGGGATTTTACAGAAATAAACTGCGATTTAGTTAACTGCTAGATTGACTGGACCGATAGCAAATTCGACAACATGAATGGTTCAAGCGTGAATATTTTCTGACTTTCAATCGATTACAACTTTACAATCGACTGCAACCATGCCAACTCTTTCTGGGAATGGGGGCCCTAGGAGATATTGCACTTACCAGTTACAAACAACAAATTATTTCAAAATCGACCACTACAAGCTAGTCCATATTTTTTTCAGATTATTACCTAGATTGAGTATGATCTGTATAAACATTGATAAATATAATTAAATGAAGGTATTCTGCATTATTTTATTTTTTTATCACATAATTCATGAAACGCTTTCGCAAAAAAAGAACAAACAAGTGTAAGAATTGTTTACAGTAATGTTGCGCATAATAGAAATGTGTCTTTTTAGACGACCGTATTGTTTGTATTCAGCAGTTTGTAACAGCGACTGCATGCATGTACTGCATAGTAAACTATGATGACAACTATAATAACAAACACAAATACATGCGCTTGGCTTCTTTAGGTAGTTACTTTTGAGCCAATTACAGTAGCGTGAGGGCAAGTGCCAGGGTGGGCGTTCATGAATAATCATAGGGTAATGACATCACGATACGTCATTTCAGACTTTAGTGAAAAATCTGCATGATACATTTACTAAATGAACCGCTACTCATCATCATTTATGGCAAAAGAAAAGAAGAGTCACAAGAGAGGATTCGAACCCATGACCCCAAGTGTTAATGTCCACAGCGTGACCAGTAGGCCACGTCAACGGCTGATGATCGGTGTTGGTTTCATTGTAACTATAAGCCCTCAAACTCATCCGAACCCTAATCCTAGTTATGAATATTCATGATATCCCACATCGCGCGCCAGAGTGCAGACGACGTACCGTGACGTCATGACCTTATGTTTATTCATGAACGCCCGGCCTACTGGCCCTCACGCTACTGTTGGCTCAAAAGTAACTACCGCTTCTTTACATTTTGAATAACAATTCGACGTAATAGCCTACCTCTTCCTCTGGAATGCCGTGGTTGATGAGGTACATGAAGCCGACCGTGGTCAGAGCATCGCGCATCTCGTCGACCAGGGTTTGGAATCGATCTTTGTCCGCCTCCTCAGAGTCTCGACTTTCCGGGATTCTTCGCACGGTGCTGTGCGATGGTCACGGAGAACGCTATCAGCTCTATTCTCGTTTTATTATAAACCACATTACACGGCCGTCGATCACTAAATAGCGTATTATGTACGTGCCACGTCACATCACCAGCTAGAGCTAGGAATGTGCATCGTGAAACAGAATATCATTCTCGAATATTTTGAAGCGACTTGAAGTAAACTATTTTTAAATGTTGCCACCCTCATTTTATATTTAGGCAGGTATTACAAACATCACACACGGCGGATGATTCTGCAATAACGTGGGTGCATTTGTCCATTTATTACAATTAACATATTTGAATTTAAAAATAATCCCCGTGTGGGATTATTGTCATGATGTTTTAAAGATGGTCAAGTCATGAACGAAAGGTGGGTGTCCATTCACTTTGTACAGAGAGGCTGCGTAAATATATACTATTCATAATCCCGCTTTTGCGGGAGTATATGCGACACTGTTTTAGAGGGCGCTTGGAGAAATTATTTGTTCGTGATCGAGGCAATGAAATACTTAGCTACAATTTGAAAGAGCACAAAGTTCCAAAAACGTAAATCAAAAATTGATCTTTGTCAAACAAAGTTGAACTTTGTTTGATCAAAATCGGTTAAGGAACAGCTAAAATATTCACAAATATATCCGATGTATTCAATAATTTAAGAACATATTTAAAAATCCTACACATCTTTGAAAAAAGAAAACAAAAATTGTTTTAAAATAGTTGTTGATGATCTCTTTATTGACATGATAGAATAACTATTTTAACCATCCATCACATTCGCATTTTGATAACAAACTTGTTGAAACACCCATTCAAGTATCAATGAATTATAACTGTCTTTTGTTTAATGATACCTTGCATGTAATTATAGTTACCGTAATTCTGTTTGACCCAAACTGTACGTACTATCAAAAAGTATGTCTATGTTTAGCCATGGTTGACTGTTATACACCTCCTATCTATCTGATTAAATGACTAATCCGTGAACGATTTGTTTTTGCAACGTTTGATTGTTAATAGATAACTTTCCAGCGTTCTGATTCTGTCCCAATACATTGTACAAATTATACGAATGTAACGTGAGGGCAATATGATATAGTATAAACATTATTGCGTTTAATCTTTAAAACAATGGACGTTGAGAATCTTCATATATGTATGTGATTGTACTAATGAATCTCGAATCAGTCGAATGTACAATATATTATACAAATATACCAAGCTGTGAGTAAGTATAGTGGAAATTATATATCTGAGGAGGGACTGGCATAGCTACTATTTTTTCCGAGGTGCGAAGCACCGAGGAAAAAATAGTAACTATTGCCAGTCCCTCCGAAGATATATAATTTCCACTATACTTTCGAACTATAGGCTTGGTATATTTGTTTTATATCCCTTCTTCTCTAAATCTAATATTATAATAATGTTAAAAAAAAGAGATTTTGACTAACCTTATTTTTCCAAAATGGCTTGTACTCTCTCTTGAGATGCCTGGAGGAAAAGTAGCCGCTGATCATGATGATGATGGTGAATATGAGAAGAAGATGATGATGATGATGATGATGACGACGACAATGACGACGACGACGATGATGATGACAATGACGACGATGATTATGATGACAATGACGACGACGATGATGATGATGACAATGACGACGACAACGATGATCGTGGTCAAATAGTTCAATAGTTCATTATCATAGTTTAATCGTGGTGAAATAGTCCGATAGTCAATACTAAGCTCACGAGTCAGAATAAAACCAGAAGTTCAGAACAGTGAATAAAATCAGAACAGTGAATAAAACCAAAACAGTGAATAAAACCAGAACTCTCAACATATTACAGAAATATTCCATGTTCAGTTAGGAATTATGAATGTGGACCACACATCCGGAATGGAAATGAAACTGTGGTCGAGCCGACTGGACCAGGGTGAGGTTCTGGTTTGTTATGTTATCAAGGGGCACTGAGTTCGGAACAGACCTTTCTAGTTGGCTGTCGGAAAGACTATCATCAACATCATCCGCGTCCGCGGGCGAGACTGACTTGTCTGCTGTCTCTCCAGATGTGCTACCGACAGTGACACTGTCAGATGTCGATGGCTCAACATTAGCTCCACGCGATGTTGATGGAATGTCTCTGGAGTCAAGTTTTGCGGATGCTGTTGCTGATGCTCTTGCTGAGATTGCCTTGGACATAGCAATCTTATTTTCATGACTGGTTCGCGCGTAGTGTTTGATAGAATTTTCGGATCTGTGGCCAGAGACGGTCATAATGTCTCTGGATGCGAAGCCAGCATGATCGAGACGAGTGATGCAAGTAGCTCGCAGTGAGTGATTCGTGTAGATTTGACTGAGATTTGCTTCCTTGCTGATGGTTTTCATCATCGCCTCTAGGGTGTGTATACCGATTGGTGCCTTGTCATACCACTCGTTTTGCCCTGCTTTGGGATTCTGTTTTGGGCGCTGGCATAGCAATGGGCAATCAGGTTGGAGCTTACTCAGGTACTCTTTTACGATTTTGACTGGACATGTCCCGTCAGCATCACTGTGGCTGTGCATTTCTCCACCCTGACTCTTACGGCCATCTGAAGCATGGTTTTTGGTGGCTTTGTCAAGTAGAGTGAAGTATTCTGACTCTGAGTTTTCATTGTGTAGTATGAGGTCAGTTTTCCTCATGTTCCGCAGATTCTCCATGCCACGATTTGCGAACTGTAGCATACAGGCAACAAATGCTCTGCGCTGAAGGCCCTTCGGCTCTGACAAGTCCAAATGTTCATCGATTTTGTTCAAATCACCATCGTTAATTGGAGGGTAATGTTTTACCTGAGCCTTACCAACTGCCTTCAACTTAGCCATTTTTGCTTTAAAAGCACGATTTGAGCGACCAAACTCAGCACTCTTTCAAGAGTATGTCAACATCCCTGGTTGTGATAAAGTGACGCTGAAGTCCAAATTTAATTGATTGCATTGTTTTCCCCGAGTAATCGGCTCCTTGTCTGTTCTTTGCCGCGACATAAATCTAGCTAACACATTGTCCAACTCTTGATTGTCCAGTTCTTCAAAATTAACGTCCGCCACTTTACAAAAGGCACACAAAACATCCACGCCAAATTTGATGACCTTCTTTGTATTTTTGCTATCCGCGGAGGCAATAAAATCGTTAATATCTTCTCCTTCCAAAAGGTCGAAACGAACTTCGGGAAATTCGGCGGAGGCCGCCATGTTTGTTTGTTTGTTTACAAATTCGAACCGATACGTGTCGCGGTATTATCGGTATCGAGCTTTCCGCTTAACCACGTAAATCCCATAGACATTTCACCGCACACAAATTACAAATTTCCCGCCCAGCTGGTCGTGATCGCCTGCTAAACGCTATACTGAGCATGCGCAGTGCTAGTTGTGCTTGCTATTTCTGCTATCGGCAAAAATAGTAAAACATATTCACCGATTTCAGATTTATAGTGGAAATAATCTTTATTGTGAAAGCCCCAATTGACCAATCACGTTTCTAGAATACTCATGAATATTCATAGAAGGGATATAAACATGTATATCATATCTTTATTGACAGGCGATCGAGTTCGACTCGCCATCGGTTCTTCGAGGCAATCCTCGGTCTGTTTTCAGCGGGATGATGTCGGCTGCGGAGTCGCACAAATCTACCTGAGGGGAACCTTTCCACTCATCAGAACACACACGTTCTGGGAATCAATGCACTTGTTTTTTTACTGAAATGAAAGGCGGCAGAAAATGGCGCATATCCGATTTTAAAAAAAGGAAGAGATATGCCTTATGGAAACGATGGTGGCCCCATCTTCCCTACGGCCATATAAGGAACCAATAATGGCGTACGTTTGGTAATGCCCTTCAATTATATCAGTGTATCATTCAACGTGCAATCGTCAACAGGACGTTCTATATTAAAGCACGTCACAATTCATGTAAACTTAAATAAAGTAGATCAATTAGTATATTAGTATAAGAAATCTAGTATTAATGTTGAAATAATTATGTCGTGTTATTTGTATTTAAGGGGATCTAGTAACTTTGTTAATATGTGCAAAAAGTGATAAATGGTTGGTAGAATGTATAATTCTGTTATCTGATATGTCCACAGGGTATTGTGTGAACATTTCAAGTCAAAGGGACGTTATATGGCCGAGTAATGAGCAAACATGCAAAGCGGTATTCCAGGGGCGTCGATCCGTTTTTGCGATTGGGGGGGGGGGGGGGGGGGGGGGCGAAATTTGAAAAAAAATTCCAGAGTGACCACTGAGAGAGCTAAAAGCCCCACATTGGCATCCCACATTATGCGCTCATTGAAAGTGTCTTGATGGCTCGAAGACCTGACTTTGGGGGGCACCCACATTTGGGGACAATAATGGGGGTCCAGGGGGCGGAGCCCCCGGAAGCTTTTAGATTTCAGACATTTCCAACTCCTATCATGGGTGTTAAAATTGTATAAAATAGTGAACGTGAAGGGCATAGCGAGGAAAAGATTGAGCCTTGCACGATACATTTACTAAATGAACCGCTACTCATCATCTTTTATGGCAAAAGAAAAGAAGAGTCACAAGAGAGGATTCGAACCCATGACCCCAAGTGTTAATGTCCACAGCGTGACCAGTAGGCCACGTCAACGGCTGATGATCGGTGTTGGTTTCATTGTAACTATAAGCCCTCAAACTCATCCGAACCCTAATCCTAGTTATGAATATTCATGATATCCCACATCGCGCGCCAGAGTGCAGACGACGTACCGTGACGTCATGACCTTATGTTTATTCATGAACGCCCAGCCTACTGGCCCTCACGCTACTGTTGGCTCAAAAGTAACTACCGCTTCTTTACATTTTGAATAACAATTCGACGTAATAGCCTACCTCTTCCTCTGGAATGCCGTGGTTGATGAGGTACATGAAGCCGACCGTGGTCAGAGCATCGCGCATCTCGTCGACCAGGGTTTGGAATCGATTCTTGTCCGCCTCCTCAGAGTCTCGACTTTCCGGGATTCTTCGCACGGTGCTGTGCGATGGTCACGGAGAACGCTATCAGCTCTGTTCTCGTTTCAGACCGTATGGATTATTATAAACCACATTACACGGCCGTCGATCACTAAATAAAGTATTATGTACGTGCCACGTCACATCACCAGCTAGAGCTAGGAAAGTGCATCGTGAAACAGAATATCATTATCGAATATTTTGAAGCGACTTGAAGTAAACTATTTTTAAATGTTGATACCCTCATTTTATATTTAGGCAGTGATTACAAACATTACACACGGCGGATGATTTTGAAATAACGCGGGTGCATTTGTCCATTTATTACAATTAACATATTTGAATTTAAGAATAATCCCCGTGTGGGATTTTTGTCATGATGTTTTAAAGATGGTCAAGTCATGAACGAAAGGTGGGTGTCCATTCACTTTGTACAGAGAGGCTGCGTGAATATAAACTATTCATAATCCCGCTTTTGAGGGAGTATATGCGACACTGTTAAGAGGGCGCTTGCTGAAATAATTTGTTCGTGATCGAGGCAATGAAAAACTTAGCTACAATTTGAAAGAGCACAAAGTTCCAAAAACATAAATCAATCAAGTTGATTTTGATCTTGATCAAACAAAGTTGAACTTTGTTTGATCAAAATCGGTTAAGGAACAGCTAAAATATTCTCAAATATATCCGATGTATTCAATAATTTAAGAACATATTTAAAAATCCTACACATCTTTGAAAAAAGAAAACAAAAATTGTTTAAAAATAGTTGTTGATGATCTCTTTATTGACATGATAGAATAACTATTTTAACCATCCATCACATTCGCATTTTGATAACAAACTTGTTGAAACTTGAGGTGTCTGGTGGGCGCCCTCTTGCTGATTTTAACTTGCTGACTTAACCATTTATATTATGTTTTACACCCATTCAAGTATCAATGAATTATAACTGTCTTTTGTTTAATGATACCTTGCATGTTATAGTTACCGTAATTCTGTTTGACCAAAACTGTACGTACTATCAATAATGATGTCTATTTTTAGCCATGGTTGACTGTTATACACCTCCTATCTATCTGGTTAATAACTAATCCGTGAACGATTTGTTAATGCAACGTTTGATTGTTAATAGATAACTTTCCAGCGTTCTGTTTCTGTCCCAATACATTGTACAAATTATACGAATGTAACGTTAGGGCAATATGATATAGTATAAACATTATTGCGTTTAATCTTTAAAACAATGGACGTTGAGAATCTTCATATATGTATGTGATTGTACTAATGAATCTCGAATCAGTCGAATGTACAATATATACATGTATATCATATCTTTATTGACAGGCGATCGAGTTCGACTCGCCATCGGTTCTTCGAGGCAATCCTCGGTCTGTTTTCAGCGGGATGATGACGGCTGCGGAGTCGCACAAATCTACCTGAGGGGAACCTTTCCACTCATCAGAACACACACGTTCTGGGAATCAATGCACTTGTTTTTTACTGAAATGAAAGGCGGCAGAAAATGGCGCATATCCGATTTAAAAAAAAGGAAGAGATATGCCTTATGGAAACGATGGTGGCCCCATCTTCCCTAATGGCCATATAAGGCTATATAGGAACCAATAATGGCGTACGTTTGGTAATGCCCTTCAATTACACTGTTGGTCATAATGTTGGACTATTTTTTTTTTTAGATCCAATATTATTATTTTTCCTGTTTTTTGCGCCTAATGAATCATTTTAGACTAAAAATAATCATTACATTATGTTTCCAAACTACCAATGTACAATACATGGTAGCATGAATTTGCATTAATTAATTAATTCTTTTGTTTTGAGCTTTGAAAGGCAGGACCTTTGATGATTGGCCCCTTTCCTTCTCCAAAGCGTATGTCCAACAAGTCATCGTTATGGGTCATTTCTCAAAGTTGGCCGTGAGATTTTCAACCAAAATTGGCACAGAGGCTCTCGAGGCCATACCCGGTCCAATGTCATTGGCTACCCACCGAACGATGCTTGTGCTCCACCAGGAAGGGGTGTCAACAAGGAATGTCCACTATTTCGTTGGACCATCGCATGTTAAGGTCTGTAAAATCCTCATATGTCATCGAGAGAAGGGTCAATTAAAGCCAAGATTATCTCTAGGACGTCTACGATTGACCACCAGGATAGATTATCGCAAATTGCTTAACCTGTGCCGTAGAAACCGGAAATGCCAAAAAGGAGCCTTCGCCGACTATGAAGAAAACACTATGGAATCAACGCCTTCCGCCAAACTGTACATCAGCAATCACTCTAACTTGGTCACATAGCAAGACAAACTACCAAGTGTCCACCCAATACCATGTAACCGAGATTTAGCGGACGTCCCTGGACTAGGGAGCCCAGAAGATTTCCGCCTGGACACTAGAGATATGTCATCTTGATGGGTACGAGCCATACCACTGTTGGGACATCACATACTCAAGTCGTTTAGTGAATGCAGACAACTTGGAAATTCTGTTCTGGCCACGTAATCGGCGAACCATTTGTCTTCCATCTGTTCGGTCAAGGATGTTATGGCTCGTACCCATTAAGATGACATATCTCTAGTGTCCAGGCGGAAATATTCTGGGCTCCCTAGTCCAGAGACGTCCGGTAAATCTCGGTTACATGGTATTGGGTGGCCACTTGGTAGTTTGTCTTGCTATGTGACCATGTATGGCCTCGAGAGCCTCTGTGCCAATTTTGGTTGAAAATATCACGGCCAACTTTGAGAAATGACCCATAACGATGACTCGTTGGACATACGCTTTGGAGAAGGAAAGGGGCCAATCATCAAAGGTCCTGCCTTTCAAAGCTCAAAACAAAAGAATAAATTAATTAATGCAAATTCATGGTACCATGTATTGTACATTGGTAGTTTAGAAACATAATGTAATGATTATTTTAGTCTAAAATGATTCATTCGGCGCAAAAAACAGGAAAAGGAATAAAGTTGGATCTAAAAAAAAAAATATTCCAACATTATGACCAACAGTGTATATCAGTGTATCATTCAACGTGCATTCGTAAACAGGACGTTCTATATTAAAACACGTCACAATTCATGTAAACTTAAATAAAGTAGATCAATTAGTATATGAAATCTAGTATTAATGTTGAAATAATTATGTCGTGTTATTTGTATTTAAGGGGATCTAGTAACTTTGTTAATATGTGCAAAAAGTGATAAATGGTTGGTAGAATGTATAATGTTGTTATCTGATAAGTCCACAGGGTATTGTGTGAACATTTCAAGTCAAAGGGACGTTATATGGCCGAGTAATGAGCAAACATGCAAAGCGGTATTCCAGGGGCGTCGATCCGTTTTTGCGATTGGGGGGGGGGGGCGAAATTTGAAAAAAAATTCCAGAGTGCCCACTGAGAGAGCTAAAAGCCCCACATTGGCATCCCACATTATGCGCTCATTGAAAGTGTCTTGATGGCTCGAAGACCTGACTTTGGGGGGCACCCACATTTGGGGACAATAATGGGGGTCCAGGGGGCGGAGCCCCCGGAAGCTTTTAGATTTCAGACATTTCCAACTCCTATCATGGGTGTTAAAATTGTATAAAATAGTGAACCTACTCGTAACGTATTTTTAAAGGGCATAGCGAGGAAAAGATTGAGCCTTGCACGAGATGGATCCGCGTGATCCTGTATACTATAGAGCCATCGATATAGTCTAGGGCATTGGGCTCCCATAAAACTAAGCAAGGGCGTCAGCAACTTCTCAAAAGTGGAGGAGAGACATTGCGAGGAAGCGAATCGACCGAGCGGGGGAGGGTGTGGGAGGGGGTGTCCCCCTCCCAAAGTAGGGAGCTTTTGTATTTTGGGGCGTGAAATTGTGCGATTTGGTGCACACCTGAGACAGAAATTTCACGTAATATATGAAGTATATAAGTATGGAACCAAACATACATAATGACAAAGGGAGGGGGACAATTTCCTCCACTTTCAAATGTGGGGGGACATGATATTTCAATTTGATTTGCGTTCAGCGCATATGGACCGAATTGACTGAAAGATATATTTCAGATTATTTTATTTTCTGTGACGGTGTGCTATCTATAGATGAATACACTGCCCAACACATTTCGAAAGGTGAGTTCCCGCAACCAAAATGAAACTTGCAATATGAGAAACTCTATGCGCGCGAAGCGCGCGACAAAAAAGAGATTTATAGTCCTTTTCAAACTAAAAAACGGCTATTTTGAAGATTAATTATTGATAAATATCTTTCCTCTCTTTGGCATTATATCACTCGATTTTGTTCTTCCTAATTTTCGGAATTATTGGGGGGGCGAAATGATATGTTCGCCCCCCCCCCAATATTTTCATTGGGGGGCGACCGCCCCCTGCCCCCCCCCCCCCCCCCCCCCCCCAGGATCGACGCCCCTGCGGTATTCACAAACTCATTGCACTCACTTTGTACATGGTTTCGCGAGCCGTTGGATTATTTAATATCTGAAAACTTCAATCGTAAATATCTTTTTAACGAAAAGGAAATTTGAAAAACCGAAACCTGTCCCATGATTTTATTGTTAATACGAATACAACAAGGTATGAGGGAACCGCTAGAATTCCAATTGTATTTTGAAGATTTGGACAATGTTATTAAGTCCCTTTAATACTCTTTTACCTCATTTTACGTTCCATGTATTTATCTTGGTTTTATCATATTTAGGCCAGTACTTTTTTTATTGTGATAATACATGTTATAATCATGTTGCCATGATCATGAATTGTAAAATATCTGTCATGTCTGTAAGCAGATTTAGATAAAACACTGGTAATTGTGAAAATGAAGAACATATGATATAATGTTATTTTACATTAAAGACTATAATTTGATTACTATTAGGCAATCAACAGATCAATAAGTTATGGTTCGGGATAAGTCCTATATCATGGTGATGAAGGCGTTGCAGTGAGGAGCACGACCAAAATAAACCCCTCAAAAAAAGTTCGGAAACTCAACTTTGATCGATTATATCACTCTTATTGTCAAATTGTATTTTTTTCTATTTTAGTGTCATTGCAATGCATGATGATTTCCCTTTACAATGGTACATTATTTGTCATTTATTTCAAATCAGGGAATACGCAGTGCGTTTCAGAATGGAGGACGGTCAGAAGTCAAATGTCGCAAAATGGGCCGAAAGTATTCAATTGGGAAATTTGACTCTTGTGTCGTATTTGTTAATGTTCAAGTTGTATCGAAGATTGTAGCGTATTCAAATGATTTATCAAATTTGGTATGATTTGAAAGCCCATGTGTATATCTTTTCAATACAATTATGTCCGTAACAATTTTATTAACAGGTTAAGTATGGTACAGCTGAATATGGGGAGGGCCGAAAATGAAATGTTGCAAAATGCATTTCATTTTGTGAAATTGAAGGCGTTGCATCGAAAAACGACTATTGGAGGAGATGTTTTGGGGTTTTACATTGCATAATCATCAGTAAATTTAACATCATGTGAAGGCGTGTTTATTTTTCCTTAAAATCATGTCTCTCCTGTCATAATTATGCTATTGGGGTGTGTGCAGTAAAACCGGATATGGGGGTCTATTAATGCTATGAATTTAAGACCGTGGCTTCTTGTTTCAAGATTCCGGTAAGATATTGTTGTATTAATCATAACTCTATCATCATTCCGTGTTGCACTATCGGAAAGCTCGTTAATTTATCTTTAATATGATATCTCATTTGCAATGATTATGCTGAATGTGAGTGTGCAATACAGGAAACTCACAAACTTGATGTATTGAAAGTGCATCAAATTTCTCTTAACCTACGCAAACTGGCCAGAACTGGCATATTAGCGCCCTCTTTGACCGTGTAGGTATGCCCTTATTACCACATATCAAATGGTAGAACATCGACATTACAACGTGTCATTTTGAGCCCCATACATTTAGAGGTACTACACACACCTCAATCACATAACCACTATGAATGGGGCATTATTTTATTGACAAATTAACACGCTTCAACATGATGTTGAATTTCATAATGATTATGTAAAGTAAAGTACTAAAATATCCCCACAAAAAGTCGTTTTTTGATGCAACGCCTTCAATTTCACACAATCAAATGCATTTTGTTTACATTTTGCTGTCGATCTTCCCCAATATTCACCTTAATTATGTGTACCTATCCGGCTTTCATAATCATTCCAAGTGAGGTGTCATTGGAAAGATAATTAAACAGGCTTTGTTCTGATACCATATTCAACAGTATCTCTTCATTGTCAAGATATTCATCGTCGAAAGAATTTGAACTTGAGAAAGACCGTGATATGGGTGTCAGACCTTCCAATTGAAGTTTTTTGGCGCATTTTGTGACATTTCACTTCTGACATTTCCCCATTCTCAAATATACTGCGCATACCTCGTGCTCGTGATGCTTACGAATTTGGTATCATTTTAAAGAAGTATACACACTCTTTCAAGGGATACCAAATATAACCATTATGATTTCATAAGGAAATATATATAATCGATCAAACTTGAGTTTCCGAACTTTTTTTTAGGGGGTTAATTTACTTTGCTATGTGCTATATCTGCACAAGTTAATTTATATGAAATTACCACTGCTCAATACAGTGGTTATCATATATACAGATATGTTGGCAAAGTGTATCTTGGTCTGGGAATTGTTTATAATGCTGACTGTATCCAATTTCTGACTGGTCTACTCTCGATGCTGTCACTTCACATTGGCCGTGTATTCGCATGATCGTTCACAATTTCGCAAAAAAAGAGGTACATTTTATCATGACTTGTGTTCGCGAACCAAGCAAATCGCGGAAATGAAAAAAATGGTCATATACTTTATGAATATGTTCGCGGAAAAAAAGGACAAAGGGCACAATTTTAATTAAAAATGTTCGCGAAATTATTATGAAAAAAGAAATAGGGTACTTTTGTGAAGGGCCACAAATTGTATTTTATTTGTCCGCTTGAAGTCTTTAAAACGTGGTATTTGTTTAATGTGTATTCGAAATGCAAATAATAGGCGCACCTTTGAAGTCCAATTTGTAGCCGTCTTAGTGTTAAAACGGGATATAATTTGCTAAAAAATGTACGCGAAACGCCGCAAATAGGGGGACATTTTCACCTCCAGACATGTCAGAACGATCATGTTCCCTACCTTTGAATACGAAGTGACACCACTAATTTGATGGTTCACTTATTGCTTAACCACAACATAGAACCGTGAAAGGACCGATTTTTCATACTGCCAGCAACATTTTACGTGGGACGTTTGTCTTTGGGTAATACAATGTACATTATTCTGATTATCAACTATAAGATGCGGGTGCAATCCATCACAACATTAACTCAGCCTGATTTACAACTGCATTTTGTATAACCATGATTGTTCGTATATAATTATGATGATATCATCGCTTATTTCGGAATTTGGGACTGACGTGAATTCACGAACTAACGTCCCCATATAAATGCAATGTATTTACTATTTACTGTACACATGCTGCTCCTTCGCCAAAACTGAACAAATGGAACGCGTTGATATTCAATATTTCCTTTTTTTTTAATGTGTTTTCATCAATGTATTGTTCTGTGATGAAAGTCTTCATTTTATGTGTATTGTCTAGGAAGATAAATATGGGATCCAGTAATACTTGATTATATTTAGATGTTGTTAAAGTTCCCAATACAATAAACCGTGCTATAAATCACAATTGATAAAAGTGTACAATTCATTTGTTGTTCGTGGGGCGTTTCCCAATACGGTTATGTAGCCTTAACGTCAAAGGACGATGGTTTATGTATATATGCATCGACACAATTCATCCCGGAAGGATTGGACCGTGGTTCTTTAGCACTCTCACCTACGAGGTGACTGGCTGGGATATTCCCCAGAAAGTGGAAAATGTGCACTTTGTTTGCTGGATTGATGTATCCAACGACCAAGGTAAAAAATAATGATGCGCCGTGAGCGTCGAAAGACGGAACGTGCGCTAAATAAGTAGGTACCATTATTATTATTATCACTATTATTACAATTAGTACATGTAGTAGTAGTAGTAGTAGTAGTAGTAGTAGTAGTAGTAGTAGTAGTAGTAGTAGTAGTAGTAGTAGTAGTAGTAGTAGTAGTAGTAGTAGTAGTAGTAGTAGTAGTAGTAATAGTAGTAGTAGTAGTAGTAGTAGTAGTAGTATTAGTATTATTATTATTATTATTATTATTATTATTATTATTATTATTATTATTATTATTATTATTATTATTATTATTATTATTATTATAAATATAATTATTATTAATATTAACATATATTTTGTTTGTATGGTACTGTAACTCAAGCAACAACTATAACAACAACAACATCATATTCTATTATATGTGACCAGGGGTGTCGATCCTGGGGGGGGGGGGGGGGCAGGGGGCGGCGCCGTCGCCCCCCCCACCCCCCCCCCCCCCAATGAAAATATTCGGGGGGGGCGAACATATCATTTCGCCCCCCCCCCCCCCCCCCCAATTATTCCGAAAATGAGGAAGAAACAAATCGAGTGATATAATGCCAAAGAGGGGAAGACACATTTATCAATAATTAATCTTCAAAATAGCCGTTTTTTAGTTGAAAAGGACTGTAAATCTCCTTTTTGCCGCGCGCTTCGCGCGCATACAGTTTCTCATATTGCAAGTTTCATTTGGGTTGCGGGAACTCACCTTTTGAAATGTGTTGGGCAGCGTAATTTCTCAAACGCACACCTCAAACGAAGTTCATTAAACCCTCATCTATAGATAGCACACTGTCACAGAAAATAAAATAATCTCGGTACATATGCGCTGAACGCAAATCAAATTGGAATATCATGTCCCCCCACATTTGAAAAAGGAGCAGATTGTCCCCCCTCCCTTTCAACTGGACGCACTCTAAAAAAGCATTGGTTTCAACCATTATGTTTTCATACAAATTATGCATGTGATGCTTTGTTGAAATAGTGATTAAATAGAGAGATTATCAACAACTATTTAAAAACTACTTTCAAAAAATTTTGAACGAGTGTAAGCATATTTTAAATAAATTATTTTAAAAAAACTTGAATAAATATGGGCCTCAGATTTATTCCGATTGAATATATTTATTGATATTTAAGCCGTTTCTGAACCGATTTGATGTCATTAAAATTGTATGCTCTTTCAGATTTTAAACTCAGTTTTTCATTATCTCGCAACAAATTATTTCGTGCAGCGCCCTCTATACCAAAACTGAACTAACCAAATTATTATAATTTTGACTGCCATTCACCAATCTGGCATTATATGCAAGCGACCAGGGTTACTTATTCATATGTTGGGTGTTGCCAGTGGCGCTGCTAAGGGGGTGGAGCTACCCCCTAATAATTTGAAGAAAACAACTAGAAAACGAAGGGATAATTTTTTTTTATAAACTAAGAAATACATATGGTGTGCCCCCCTATAATTTGGAGAAAAAAATACAAACATAAGGAAAACATTTTTGAAAAAAACACCAAAGAAATACATAAGGTGTGCCCCCCTCTAAGTAAATAGTGTACCCCAAATTAGTCCGACCACGCTTCACTACTCATGGGCGTCGATCCTTACGTAATACCTATCGCTCAGCGGGGGAAGAATGAATAGATCATACCAAGGAGGTACTATCCTTGATCATACCCCCTGAACGATAGGTCGACGGCCATGACGCAACTGGTTTTGGCAGAAATTGCTGAATAAAGTAACGCTTGAAAAAATATTCACAACGGCGGTCATGATGTTATAAAGCACTCGTCAGTGATTTGCCCTCATTTAGCATAAACCGCGCTTACTTCACTCTTAGCTATAAGCTGCAATTTATTTTTAAAATCCAAATCGCAGAAGAGGCGAATTTGTTATACGAATCGAATCGAGTCAACATTCTTACTATCGTACGTGATCCTCGTACTGAAAACTCAAAGGTAAATCACTGCTGAATCAAATCATTTTATATAATTTTTATATTATATGCTCTTTAATTATATATATATATATATATATATGTTTCTGTTACATACATATTTTTTTTTAAATCAACACATTTAAACTAATTGAGAATATAAATCTGGCTGATCGATCGCTTGCCCTTGCCCGTTGGCCAAACAGATTCAGTGCGTCAAGCAGGCTTCTTTATATAGCCCATCAGATAATTATAATAATTTCGAATGAAAATTGCAAAAGCTCCCTACCGTGGGTGGGGTTTAGTATCTAAATCATCCGAACAGGAGAGTGCTCGCACTAAAGCACTCCATTTGTATTGTATATAATGGACTGGTAACACGCCAACTTTTGCTGTAAATAACTTTCACTTTTCACCGTCGGCCTATTTCGTCACATCACCGTTCATCCCAGTTGAGCTTCCCCAGTGAGCTGCTATAGGGATTACAGTATCACTTCATGGTTCATGGTTCAAGTGCAGCCGCCGCTTTCTTTGTTCCTTGCTATTATTATTCAGTGTATAGAAGACTCTCGAATAACGCATCCTCGTACCATGAACCCATGGGCGTAGCTGGATTTTTTTTCAGGGGCGGGGGAGGGGGGGGGGGGGGCGTGATGCGAGGGGAGCGGAGCGACCAAGCCGAGGGCTTACCAGTCAGTGATCGACGGCTAAGCCGTTTATACCGGGGCGGGCAAAAGATGGGGCACTCGTGGATGAGGTGGCCGACTATAGGCGTACCGGGGGGTGGGGGGGGGGGGGGGGGGTGGGGGGGGGGGGGGGGGGGGGGGGGGGTGGGGGGGGGGGTTAGGGAGTTCAACCTCCCCCCTTTGATCGAAAATATTCCAAAGGGGGGGGGGTTCAAAGCCCCCCTTTACCATTTGTAAAAGGTCTCGAGACCACTTTCAGCTGTTTGACGGCAAGGTAGATCTTATTTGGGAGTGAAGTGCAAAAGAAAAAACCGCTGTTCTTCCTTGGGGTCCCCACAATGTAGAATCATTCATCAAGATATTGCATGTGTATCTGATTATACTCATGATTATAACATGATTATAATAATGAAACATCCTTATTCCATATTCTTTCAAATGGATAAAGACACTTTCTGCAGTGTTTCTTGTTTCATAGTAAGTTACAGAAATATATATATTTTGTAAAACTTGTATGCAATAGCTGCCATTAATTTGTGAGTCTTATATGTGCCAATTATATCAACGTTCATGACTGAGTATATTCCTTGACATACATGCATAGGCATTGTAGTAGGCTAGTAATTAAAGAAACATTTGTATAAGGTCAAAGTACTGTTGATTGGCCGCCATTCTGTTTATGCAAATTGGATGATTAAAAATGCTTTTTGAGTAATCTACTGTTAATTCAATACGTGTTCTCACTTGATAATTTGACTTTCTAAATTGGGTTGAGACACTGTTTATTAGATTCATAGTAAATAGGCATCAATTACGAAGAATAACCCGTTTTGTTACAATCTGTCTGTAATTGTGGCTACTAATTTGCATATTTATAAATCATGCGTGTCACTAAATTCATAATCTTAGTTATATCACTCCTAATCAAATTAATGGTTTTGCACATCGCATTTCTATGGTTTGCTCGCCTTTAGTTGCAGAGCTATAATAAACACATTTTTATCGGGTCAAAATAATCAAAACCAAACAGTGAACTTTGGCGGCCATTTTGAATAGGCAAATTATATTTTGTAAATGTTATATGAGTAAAATATACGACTGATGATGCAATTAATGAAATCATCTCATATTTTGGCTAACAAGAATTGTTTAAAGACACTGATTATAAGTTTTATATTCAGTAGGCCTAAACTGCACCAAAATAACTGATTTTGTATGATTTTTCTGTAATGGCGGCCACACATTTGCATATTCATGAGTCTTCTTTTCCACTAAATACATCAAAAGTATCTTAGTTATGTTCCTTTTGATAACAAAAAACATAATTCTAGACATTTAACTTGCAGGTTTCGCTCGCCCGATTGACATCTTTTTACATGTTTAAACATGTGACATTTTTTAATGCAAATTTGATGATCAAAAGCTCAAAATTTTGTTTGGGAACAGGCCTTATCAGAGTCGCATACTCGAATTAGGTAAAATAGATAGAGCTGCAGGTCTATTTTACATAATTCGAGTATGCTGAATCTGACAAGCCCTGTTCCCAAGGGGCAAATCGGGGAGAGCCCTTTTCCCGAAATCCGTCTCGACTACATTACGTAATACCTATCGCTCAGCGGGGGAAGAATGAATAGATCATACCAAGGAGGTACTATCCTTGATCATACCCCCTGAACGATAGGTCGACGCCCATGACGCAACTGGTTTTGGCAGAAATTGCTGAATAAAGTAACGCTTGAAAAAATATTCACAACGGCGGTCATGATGTTATAAAGCACTCGTCAGTGATTTGCCCCTCATTTAGCATAAACCGCGCTTCACTCTTAGCTATAAGCTGCAATTTATTTTTTTAAATCCAAATCGCAGAAGAGGCGAATTTGTTATACGAATCGAATCGAGTCAACGTTCTTACTATCGTACGTGATCCTCGTGCTGAAAACTCAAGGGTAAGTCACTGCTGAATCACAACATTTTATATAATTTTATATTATATGCTCTTTAATTATATATATATATATATGTTTCTGTTACATACATATTTGTTTTTAATCAACACATTTAAACTAATTGAGAATATCTGGCTGATCGATCGCTTGCCCTGCCTGTTGGCCAAACAGACTCAGTGCGTCAAGCAGGCTTCTTTATATAGGCCCATCAGATAATTATAATAATTTCGAATGAAAATTGCAAAAGCTCCCTACCGTGGGAGGGGTTTAGTATCTAAATCATCCGAACAGGAGAGTGCTCGCACTAAAGCACTCCATTTGTATTGTATATAATGGACTGGTAACACACCAACTTTCGCTGTAAATAACTTCACTTTTCACCGTCGGCCTATGACGTCACATCACCGTTCATCATCGTTTAGCTTCCCCAGTGAGCTGCTATAGGGATTATCACATCAAGGTTCAAGGTTCAAGTGCAGCCGCCGCTTTCTTTGTTCCTTGCTATTATTATTCAGTGTATAGAAGACTCTCAAATAACGCATCCTCGTACCATGAACCCATGGGCGTAGCTGGATTTTTTTTTTCAGGGTCGGGGGAGGGGGGGGGGGGGGGGGGGGCGTGATGCGAGGGAGCGGAGCGACCAAGCCCGAGGGCTTACCAGTCAGTGATCGACGGCTAAGCCGTTTATACCGGGCGGGCAAAGGATGGGGCACTCGTGGATGAGGTGGCCGACTATAGGCGTACCGGGGGGTGAGGGGGGGGGGGGGGGGGGGTTAGGGAGTTCAACCTCCCCCCTTTGATCGAAAATATCCCAAAGGGGGGGTTCAAAGCCCCCCTTTACCATTTGTAAAAGGTCTCGAGACCACTTTCAGCTGTTTGACGGCAAGGTAGATCTTATTTGGGAGTGAAGTGCAAAAGAAAAAACCGCTGTTCTTCCTTGGGGTCCCACAATGTAGAATCATTCATCAAGATATTGCATGTGTATCTGATATACTCATGATTATAACATGATTATAATAATGAAACATCCTTATTCCATATTCTTTCAAATGGATAAAGACACTTCTGCAGTGTTTCTTGTTTCATAGTAAGTTACAGAAATATATATATTTTGTAAAACTTGTATGCAATAGCTGCCATTAATTTGTGAGTCTTATATGTGCCAATTATATCAACGTTCATGACTGAGTATATTCCTTGACATACATGCATAGGCATTGTAGTAGGCTAGTAATTAAAGAAACATTTGTATAAGGTCAAAGTACTGTTGATTGGCCGCCATTCTGTTTATGCAAATTGGATGATTAAAATGCTTTTTGAGTAATCTACTGTTAATTCAATACGTGTTCTCACTTGATAATTTGACTTTCTAAATTGGGTTGAGACACTGTTTATTAGATTCATAGTAAATAGGCATCAATTACGAAGAATAACCCGTTTTGTACAATATGTCTGTAATTGTGGCTACTAATTTGCATATTTATAAATCATGCGTGTCACTAAATTCATAATCTTAGTTATATCACTCCTAATCAATTAATGGTTTTGCACATCGCATTTCTATGGTTTGCTCGCCTTTAGTTGCAGAGCTATAATAAACACATTTTTATCGGGTCAAAATAATCAAAACCAAACAGTGAACTTTGGCGGCCATTTTGAATAGGCAAATTATATTTTGTAAATGTTATATGAGTAAAATATACGACTGATGATGCAATTAATGAAATCATCTCATATTTGGCTAACAAGAATTGTTTAAGACACTGATTATAAGTTTTATATTCAGTAGGCCTAAACTGCACCAAAATAACTGATTTTGTATGATTTTTCTGTAATGGCGGCCACACATTTGCATATTCATGAGTCTTCTTTTCCACTAAATACATCAAAAGTATCTTAGTTATGTTCCTTTTGATAACAAAAAACATAATTCTAGACATTTAACTTGCAGGTTTCGCTCGCCCGATTGACATCTTTTTACATGTTTAAAATGTGACATTTTTTAATGCAAATTTGATGATCAAAAGCTCAAAATTTTGCTTGGGAACAGGCCTTATCAGAGTCGCATACTCGAATTAGGTAAAATAGATAGAGCTGCAGGTCTATTTTACATAATTCGAGTATGCTGAATCTGACAAGCCCTGTTCCCAAGGGGCAAATCGGGGAAAAAGCCGTGAACATGTTTCCAACTTTTTCCCCACTTTGCCTTTATATGACTTTATAGAGAGCCCTTTTCCCGAAATCCGTCTCGACTACATTGCGTAATACCTATCGTTCAGCGATAGATCATCCCCCTGAACGATAGGTCGACGTGGCAGAAATTGCTGAATAAAGTAACGCTTGAAAAAATATTCACAACGACGGTCATGATGTTATAAAGCGATCAACTCCT
>JBAMJV010011881.1:0-35000 GCA_037951105.1 Echinarachnius parma | reverse complement strand
ATCAAGTTTTATCAAATTTGCAATGTTCACCAATATAGTTTATCCCTGTGGTTTATGGAATGTTTTACTGAAATTGAAGATGCATACAAACTAAGTTGTAATTACATAATAGCTTAAACGCATAGATACACCACTCATTTATAATTTGTGATGCAAACAATCGTAGATAAATGATTAATCCTACTGTCACATGCATTGCGTACAGAGTTTGATTTCCAACTCGTCAATGGAGAAAATGCCAGCGAAGGTCGTGTGGAAGTCTTTTGCAACGGATCCTGGGGAACTGTCTGCGATAACGGCTGGGATGATGCCGACGCGGGCGTGGTATGCAGAAGCCTCGGTCTTGGAGAGACAGGAATCGCCTCGTACAATGCAGAGTTCGGACAGGGCTCGGGTGACGTCATCATGGCAAATATCGAGTGTGACGGAACTGAATCCAACATCGCAGCGTGTCCCAACGCCGCACGGAGAGTGAACAACTGTGGCCATGGGGAAGATGCCGGAGTGCGCTGTACAAGCACAGGTACAAAGTATTCACGATTTTTTCTTTCACTCGTGTCCGTAAACAAATTTTGCTTACTTATTTATTCAATTCATTATTTTTGTTTACATGTAAATATTTATTTGTTCAAAGTATTGATAAAGGATAACACGGTCAACATGGTTTAATTTTTCACCAAGGTTCTGTTTACAACAATAATACGTGAACAATAATCATAATACAGTTAAAAGTTAAATAAAACCGTTATTCGTTTATCCAAACATTTTCATTAGTCCCATAATACGCATAATATGTTCATAAAATTGAACATAATTATGATGTATTATATGCGGCAAACTTTGCCTTCCTCATTAAAGTCCAACTATCAGAAGAACGATAATTCAGTTAATTTAATTCAAGTTGAAGCTTGATTTTTTTTCCGGGGAGGGGTAGCAAGTTAGTCGAATTGTAATGATGAACATAACCTACATCGTTTGTCCTTTCCTCTTAACCCTTTAATTTTCCCCTTTGAACAAAGAAGCCATACAACAAGGAGCTTGTGTCAGTAATACATGCTCACCCCTTGAAGACTGCACGGAAGATGGCAAAGACTATTTTTGTAAGCCCAGACCTGTTGACGCGGACCAAATTCGGTAGTAAAAGGTGAGTGACATACTGTGGCCGATTGGTATGGAGTCTTTATTTACAGCAAGCACGAATGATATCCCATATTACCCACCCTCCAGGTTCCCTTATAAACGAGTTTTGCCCCCTCTTGATTAATGGATATAAGCAAAGAAAATACAACTTTCACGTTTAGGACTCACCCCCTCATGAGAATCACTGCACCTGTCCTCCCGCCCCCCCCCCCCCCCCCCCCCATCCCGTAGCCTTTTGACAAGGCCTCTCGTCTGAGCTGAGTTGGTATGGTATGCACTGTGCAGGAACGAACGAATGGTTCCGCGGCTCGGCTGATAGTCTCCCCCTCGCGTTAAGTCGTTCCTGCAGCTCAGCCATTCAGACGCGAGGCCTTGCTAAAAGGCTACCATCCCGTCGCTTCTTACTTTCTGGTTTAATCTGTCTCTGGAGGGGCTGGGGGGGGGGGGGGGGGGGGGAGGCACTTGAAAAATAGAATTCAGAAAAATATCAAAAATTAAGACATTCATAGTGTGCTCATACTATAATTCACCTGCCCCCTTTTCTATTCCAAATAGTTTTCAAGTATATTTCCTCTTTCGTTCAGATATAACGAATACATTGTATATGATGTCGATATAATATATTAATTAGTTTTATAGTAAACTAGCAATGAAAGTAATTTATTATGCCAGTTTTTTCTGAAAATATTTCAGTCAACATTTTCCTTTTTTATAATGAACATTTCATGAATATGGTGAATTCAATAGGGTTAGCTTCCATGAGGGAAATTTATAATCGTCCCACCCCCATTCACATTTTAATTTTCCAATCGACTCTTGCAATCGATTAAAGCCAATCATTCGTTCATCGATTTTATCGATTTTATATCTCCAAGAATTGTATGGGTCTGTCGTTTTTTTCTACTTTTCTCTGAATTTAGTATCCACCAGAAGCGATGTTGTGCTGCGGACAGTCCGCCGTCGGGGGACACGGCACTTAATGCACTTTATCAACTTTGGCAAATCGCTAGCTATATTACTTAGCTAATTATTTCACTTAAAATCTTTGGGTGATTTTGACTTAAGATCTTCATTTGCATGAGAGGCTTTATCTCGTATTATGCTACAAACACGCTTTGCACAGGATTGTGATGTGACGGTTGACGAACTAAATTGCGGGAGTTGGTTTACTTTATTTTATTTTGCTTTGTTCAATTGTCTTGATGTTATTTTTGCTCTGTATATTAAACAATACTTTCAGAAGGTAGAATTTGCGAGATAGAATTAAACATGTTTGAATGGCTGATGGTTTATAAGGAAGGTGGAAGATTATGTTCGTTTAATAAACTACGTATAGTGTAAATAAGCGGGCTAGAAAGGCATTAACAAATGTGACCGGCTTCATCAAAACCCATCACTTGTTGGCAAAACTCAAATTTGAGACTCATAAACAATTTGGAAGGGCTATTCATCAGCTTTAATTTGATACCTATTCCAATTAATTTGGATAATATTTTGCAGAGTTATAATTTGAAATTATCATAATGCGTTAAAGGGATAGTTGAGTTCTGGTAAGGAGAGTACAGTTTTGGTGAAACTGAATTTTAGTAACCAAAACCTGCATCATTACATTACAAACTAATAGTTATAACTAGAAAGGAACACAAAATTACAAATGACGTAGTAAAGATCATGTTATCATTAAAAAAGAGCCGTTAAAACGTAAGAGGGCGCTCTCTAAACACTCATCGGTTTCAACCATTTTGAATAAAATATTGTGCATGTGATGCTTTGTTGAAATAGTGATTAGATAGAGAAATAACCAACAACTATTTAAATACCTATTTTGTAACTTTTTGAAAAGAGGAAGCATTTTTTAAAAATTTGTAACGGCTGGTTCAAAATTCTCTAATAAACCTGGGGCCCCAGGTTAATTACAAATTGTTATATTTATGGATATTTCAGCCGTCTCTGAACCGATTTTGATCAAACAAAGATGATTTTATTATCTAAATATTATGCTCTTTCAAATTTTACACTCAGTTTTTCATTACCTCACACAAAAAAAGTAGTCTAGCGCCCTCTCTACCAAAACTCAACTATTCCTTTAAGTTGAAACTGAGATATCGACGTTTCAAATATGATAATCACCATAAAAACCATTCAGACTCGTTTTACAAAATCGTTAATAACGTTGCATTGGATCAAAATTTCAAGTTGATTTAATTTGCCTTATAAAGAGCAAAAATTATTCTTGCTATAAATATGTCAAAATTGTAATTTTGCCCCTCGGTCCGATTTTTAACTTTGAAAGCCCAATGCATAACTGCAAAACATAATTACCGAAAAGTCATGCAAGTGGTGGGCTTTGCTATAGCCGGTGTCACGCTAAATCCGTACGCACTGCGAAATCCGTACGCAGTCGCAAATACGCATGCGCACCTGTGGGAAAATTGCCTGCAAAATTCGTTCCCATCCATGCCATTTCTAATGAAGCATGCAAAATCCCTCCTTGAGGCTCCTTGCAGCACAAAGTGTTGTCAAAACCCGATGGTGGATTAAGACAATCCATTCACGCCATTTAAAAATTTGATAAAACATGTGTTAATTTGTTATTTGAATGAAATTGCGGCGTAATAATGGACACGATTTTCGCAAGACACGCACCATATATAGGCATAACTGTCTAAGCGCATGCGCATTTGCGACTGGGTACGGATTTCGCAGGTCACGGATGTAGCACCACACCGGTCACAAATATTCAAGGTAATGTAACGAGAATTGATATTGTAATGTATAATGTATGTTTGTCATTGTATATATACCATAGTTATGTTAGTGGTACTGAACCAAAGGCCTTTTTGTTTCAGTATTTAAAAATGTTGTTTAACTAAGTACATGTACATGTGAGGAATTTCGTAGCCTAACCCAGCACAGTTACGATTGATGCTGCTTCTGTTGATGATTCTGTTGATCATCACTTAGGAAATGTACCTTGATATCACTGTATAAGCGTACCCAGGGGAGAGAAGGGGTGGGGGTTTGGGGGTTTAACCCCCCCCCCCCCCTTTACACAATTTAAGTGGTCTCGAGGCCACTTTGTAGTGGTCTCGACCATCATAACCTATGGTCTCGGCCCCCGAAAACCAAGTGGTCTTGGTCTCGGCCTCGATATTTTCGACGGATCTCGGTCTCAGCTTCAATAATTTTGGAAGGATCTCGGACTGGGCTTCGACAAGTTTTAACAGTAACCCCCTTCGAAACATGTTGACGGACACCCCCCTCGAAAAGTCTTCACCGACACCACCCTTCCCCCCCCCCCCCCCCCCCGCCCCTCGAAAATTGTTGACACCCCCCCCCCCCCTCGAAAAATCTTCACTGACACCCCCCCCCCCCAAAAAAAAAAAAAAAAAAAAATCTTTACCGACCCCCCCCCCCCCCCCCCCCTCTCGGAAAAAAATCTTCACCTACATCCCCCCTCAAAATGTCGGTCGACAAAATACCCCCCTCCCTTGAAAAAGTCCTGGGTACGCCAGTGTATACTGTATGCAATGTACTAAGTATCATTTGAAAGGCTATATTTTGTTTTGGCTTTAAAATAGTCAAAAATGGCAGTGATATCCTTCATTATATAGGCTCAATTTTATCATTGATTTCGATGTTATTCAAAATAATACATGCTAAATAACAGATATTTTCATTGCATAGTACTCATTCTTGTTTTTGCGGTAATGTTTTGCTTTTTAATTTATAACGTGTTATATAGTGTAAATTACATTTCTAATACGCTAAGTCGCTATTCATTAATTAGAGTTTACCATGCAGTAGAGCCCAAATTGTTGTTTTTTCTCGCAGTATCAATATTTCCCATTTACGTCATACCTTCTTTGGGTATTATAATCATAGTAGAGAACCAATATACCAGGTGCCTTATATAAACCCCTCACAAAAAGTTCCGCAATTCAAGTTTTAGCGTTCATAACTCTCTGGTCCCTTTAATATCTTACATACATTGGTATCATTGAAAATCATATTTATTCCTCTATACATTGATAGCACATTTGTAATGGTCATGTACTTGGATGGAATGGGAATATGCAGTACATGTAAATATGGGGCAAAGTCAGGATTGAAATATTGCAAAATGCCTTGTTATTGTCATGATTGTGGGACTATTCAAAACACACGTAAATCTCCAAGCAAATTAAACATTCACATTGAAAATAACGTTGTGTTTTGCGACATTACACTTTTGACACCTCCATTTTCAGGTTTTACTGCACATTCCATAAGTAAATAACTAAAAATCAGGGCATCGTTAAGGGGAGAAAACATGCTTGTCATTTATATCAAATTTGAGTATAGGATCATTATTTTCATAGTAAAATAGATTTTAACGCTCAAACTTGAATTGCGGAACTTTTTGTGAGGGGTTTATATTTCAACTATTATAGGACACGCGTACATCAAAGGTCGCCCGATAAAGTACCATACAGTATATAATTTTTTTCTTCATTGGTGTTCATTACAGTCGTTTTTTGTGGTATTTTTGTCTTGTAATCTATCATTTTTCGTTGAATAAAGTTGTTGTCGTTCAAATAAGTGTGTCTATAGATTCATAATTGGAGTTCATTGTGTAGATAAAAAAACAAACACTTCTTATAGTATTCCTATTCAAACTCAATAAGACCGATATTATATTCATATTAAGTATACCATTGACTATTCATCAACGGCTGTTGATTATTATCTTCCCACTCACACATTGCACGTTAGCAACGCACATTGGCGTAGCTAAAGGGGCACGTGCTCACCCAATAATACGACCCCCCCCCCCCCCAACAAGACACATACAGGGGAAGATGAGGGCTAGAGAATTAAATACCAATGTGTATTGTGTAACTGAATCAAGTGTACGTAGAAATGGTATTTCAGACAATTTTGGAAAGTAAATTGGCTGAAATATCACAAATAGTTGAGACTTTATTATATTTAAATTTTTTTGCTATATACTTATATTATTTGTAGGTGTCAATTCTATTTGTCATTATACAGTATTTGTAATGAATGTTTTGACTTGTTGCAAACACGCAATGATTATTTATGACAGCTCATAACATCTACTACATGTATCTAGAAATGACTTGGTTTCTTTTTTTAATTATTGGCTGATTGATCGGTAAAATGAATGATTAATTGACCGATTGATTGGTATGGTTAATGGGATTGACTGTTGATTGATTTCAAGATTCCAATACATTCAGCTTTCATAGACTTTCATTACATCACTCACTATTAAAGACCTGGGGTAACCTCGATAGTCATAAGGGCCGCTAGTCATAAGGACCGCTATTTATAACGTGTAACTTCCTATGCGTGAAGGACCGCTATTCATAAAACGTAAAGGGGGTTACTATTCATAAGCACTGGAAGTTACACGCTATTATGAATAGCGGTCATTATGACTAGCGAGGTTACCCCCTATTAAAGACCCGCAGTGATATGTTCAATGTACACCATATATAACAAAATCGATTGGGCACTGCTCGATATACAAAATATATACACATAGTATTTATTGACACATCCAAATACATCTGGATCACAATTCAAAACCACAACATACATAATACACTGTATGGGGCAATGGTATTTTATTTTTTATTTTTATATTGAAAGACAATGGTATTTTCCATACATATACATACATGTATGGTTAAACCTAGACCAAAGCATCAGTTTCTATTCAACATGTACTGTTGTTTCACTTCTCGCTCTATTTTTATTTAGATTTTTCATTACCAGGAAGAACAAAATAAAACCACATGAAAGCAGTTTTTTTTATTTTACTGGGTTTTCCGACGCAGAAAATATGTTTTGATTAGTAATCTTCATAAAAATCTACCAATTTTTAGGTAGTTTTCTTGTCAGCCAACCTTTAAAGCACCAATGACATGGAGTACAATAAAACAAATACTGTACATCACATCATGATTCATCAACACACTTTAAATGCATGCAGCCTCTGCAACATATATATATATAAACAAAACAGCTATATCAAAATAAAACAAATCAAATACAAATCTGCTTTATATACATGATATATGGGATGTCAGAAAGGGAATGCAGCTACCATCATTTTAACAATTTTTTTCTCCAAAAAATTCATAAAAAGTTAGTTAATCCTTTATTATGAGTACATGATGTATGATCACACGAGAATCAACTTCATTATTGTAAACATGGTTCTTTACAAAAATCTGCAAGTCAACAACTGGCTACTAATAAAAATAAGTTCACACAATATACAGATAAAAGAACAATTACATATACATTTAATAATTTATCAAGATGATTCTACATCCATATAAAATGATTTGACAAAAGTAGAAATGTTTTTTTTTTGTATTTACAGATAGTACTGAGTTTATATTTGTTTTAATATTTCTTTCGTAAATGATTATTCTTATACATCTCTGTATTATAATTTTGATGAGTCTTTCACTAAATCACATAAATCACATGCCAGAGTTGTAGTTCTGCAAAACAAGGCATAACTTCTAAAAATGTTGATTTGATGGTCTGTTGCGATAACCCTTTGAACTAACATATCATTTTATATTTGAGGGATCTAGTCACATTGTCCAAATCCACAAATCTTACTTAGAACTCTAGTGGTTCCTCCTACCATTTTGTATTCGTAGAAGCATGGAACAGTTTTTGTATTGAACAAATTTTCCCTTTCGTTAAAAAGGTATTTTTATATAATTATCCACTGGAAAGTTATAACTGTGTACAAAGTCATTGCAATGAGTATTAAGCGAATATTGCTTTGCATGTTTACTCATTACTCACAAAAATCCCAAGTCAAACTTTACACTTTTAGTTACAAATTAACTTACAAAATAAAACTTACAAATTATGGAAAGCCATTAGTTTCTTTGCCAAAAAATGTAAACAAGTTCTTTAAACAGGCCTCCAATTTTGATAAAAATCATTGACATTTTCTTCTATCAAAAAGATTTCAAGTCATTGATGTGGAAAGTTTCAAATAGTCGCATTTGGGCTTTTGAATATGAAGCTACAAATGGCTTCCCATAATTTTTAAGTCCAACTTAGTGTTCAGTTTTACTTTTGAACCCCCCCCCCCCCCCCAGTGGAATGACAAGTAAAACGGAACGACAAGTAAAACGGCATGACAAAATTGTTCTTCACTAGTGCTTTGAGTTGAATTTCACACAGTATACTGTAAGATCACTCTATCCAAAGGTCTTAGTAGTTAATTATTAATGATAATTCAGGGCTCGACACTAGCACTTGCCCGCTTGCCCAGGGCAAATAGAAATTGGTGTCGGGCAAGTAAAATTTAATAAATTGTCTAGATTGCCTGCCCAATCGGGCAACTACATAACTAAGCAAAAACAATGTTATTTTATGTATAAATCTCATCTAAAAGTAAGAGGGCAAGTCAATTTTATATTGGGGCAAGTACAATTTTATAATCCATGATTTCACTTGCCCGAATGGGCCAGTACAGAAAAAAGTAAGTGTGGAGGCTTGGATAATTAATGTCTCAATTTATGTAGCGCATACAAATCATTTCTGAGCACTCCACAATGGCATTTTTATCCAGGTCACCCGATGCACACAATTAGACCGCATCTGACTGTGCACTTTCATCTCCATTGGGAGCAATCCATTCTGCCAACCTTATAAAGGTACGTGCATACACAGCCCTGTATACAATTATTGTGTACCGTACGCGTTTAACTCCTACTGGGTCCCCAGTTTTGCAACTTGAAAGAGAGCAGGTCTATACTAACAAGGGCTTAATTGCCTTACTGATAAAGTCAGATGTGACAGGTTCGGCACCAAACCAGCAACCTTCATATTGAAAGACAATTACCCAAACCCATATATATATAATTACCATAACCCACCAACAACTTAAAGGGATGCCTGTAAAGTGTCTAGCCTAAGTCTGGGAGTAGCACTAGGGACCATGTGTGTTGGAAGCTACTCAATAGTCAAGACAACATTCCTTGTGGGAAGAAATGGCATTTGGCACAAAAGGTTGCAAGTTTTGTGTAGCCTATAGTGACCATAGCCTAAGTATCTATATAGGAGTAATAGGGTCTATAGATGTGTGTTGGTAGCTAAACAATAGCCTATAGTGACCATAGCCTAAGTATCTATATAGGAGTAATAGAGTCTATAGATGTGTGTTGGTAGCTAAACAATAGTCTCTGACAAACTTCATCAGGAAATAGCATTTGGCACAGAGGGCGGATGAAAGTTTGGTGTAGCCTAGGTCTAGTTAGTACCAGAACCCATGTAGATTGGTAGCAAACAGTCTCTGTCACTTAGTCTTTTGTCAGGCACAAAGGTCTACAAGTTCCGTGTATATAGCCTAGGAACAACCTAAGACTTGGAGCAGTACTAGGGTCTACGTATGTTGGGTGACAAGTAAAGGTCTCTGTTCGCAGAATCCAAACAGTCTTTCCTGAGCGGAGGTGGTCCAGAATTTCTTTTAGTCCAAATAAGTCTTTGTTCATAGAGTTCATTTTGTCTAAATAATCTCAGTACATAGAATTCATTTAGTCCGAAAATAAGTCTCCGTCAGTAGAGTCCAAAGATCTCTCTCATGAGGGGAGGGGGAGCGGGATACGACTGGGCGTCCAGGAGCATCTGCTTAATGTGGTCCGGGACCAGCTGGCATAGGTCCACCACTTTGAGAAAAGTCCCGACTGACACCCTTGACTAGTCTCTGTTTATAAGAGTTCTTTTCATCGAAATAAGTCTTTGTTCATTCATAGAGTTCATTTTGTCTAAATAATCTCAGTTCAGAGAATTCATATGGTCCAAAAATAAGTCTCCGTCAGTAGAGTTCAAAGATCTCTTTGATGAGTGGATGGGGACCGGGAAACGACTGGGCGCCCATGAGTATGAGCTGCTGGAGATGCTCAATGTGGTCCTTGACCAGCTGGCGTAGGTCCACCAGCATGCAGAGCACCCGGGGCAGGAGCAGGCGGTGGTTGTTGTGGTTGGCTCTCAGCTCCATCTGCAGGGCCTCCAGGATCTGCTCCTGGAACGTCTCCACCTCGTCTCGGTCCACCAGCTCGTCACGGTCTGTTGAAAACAACAATGCATTATTTATTGTTTATTAATATAATAATATACTTGATTTTATATAGCGCCTAATATGATTGATAATCACCTCTAAGCGCTTTACAGTGATATTATTACCCCGGTCATAGGATACAATGCAAACCAGCACACATTGTGTGCACCATCTCCACTCCCTGTGGAGCATTCCTTCCAAGCAGCTCATGGGCATTGAGAAGATCGTTCACATATTAAGGCTTTCACCTCCTACCTGGTCCCCATTTATACACCTGGGTAGAGAGCAGCAATGTGGATTAATTGTTTTGCTGAAGGACAAACGTGATGGGCATACTCCGGGTTCGAACTCAGGATCTCCCACTTGGAAAGCGAGCGCTCTACCAATCTTGCCACACCACATCTACATTATTATCATTTATTTTCATAATTAGGTAAAAATTTCAAAGCGGAAAGAATCAGTGTACAATGCATCAGTTATACATACAATAATCATATTAAACAATATAATAAAATACAATGTTTCATTCATCATCAATTACCCATATTATTTATTCAGCATTTCCCTTGCATAGGTTGTTCTTTATTTGCTAACTCGGCAGAGGCCACAGTCATCATCAAGCTTTTACGCTTACGACATGTGGTCTCCTGCTTTTTCCTTTATAAGAAACTTACCAAGCATTACATAAGATATCCATTCTCCCCCTTATTTCTTATTTTATATTATGCAGATTATTTTCACGATGGATTGGCACCAATTAATATATTTGTTTTTGCTTGTATTTTAATTAGAAACATATTTTGTTAAACTTACATGTTACTCATTTTATATATTTGTATGATGTTTCTTTGTATTGATGTGAAAAAGTGGAAATAAAATAAACAAACAAACAAACAAACTTAAATACAAAGTCTAATTGACGTAATTGTTATTGCATTCCAAGTACAAACCCACCCCTGTAGCCCATTTCATAAAACACATTGTTGTAAGTGTCCAATTATTATAACTATGCCAAGCCAGTCAGCATCAAGCATTACAGCTGCTGACATGGTAGTTACAATAATTGGACACTTACAACAATTGCAAGTGATTTATGAAATGGGCTGCTGGTGAGCCTCCCAAAGTTGCCTAGCTATTTCACCTGGTGATGATAGCGCTAGTGTGCAGAACAGCGCAATCTCTCTCTCCCCCAAGTTCAGCCTGGACATCCTGTCAAAGAACTTTAACTTGTCGACATGGATGCCGAGTCTGATGTCCTTGTCCTCCTTCTTGGTGATGTAGACGCCGTCCGTTGGGAACCAAAGGCACTCGGAGTTGAATCGTGTCGAAAGACTGATCATCGCCACCTCAAAGGCTGCATGCTTGAGCAGGCATACCTGTGGTAAAAGTGTGCAATAGAGTCGAGAAAGAGTCAATTACAGAAGGAAAATGAAAATGGAAAAATAAATGGAAAAGGAAACTAGAAATTGCGCGCTCGGCGGGTCGCGCAGCCGAGCACATGTATCCCCCGAACCAATTGCATTGCACTTTTGTGGGTTGTAATATTGTGAACTGAACAAGTTTGGTGGTGTACGTTGTTCTACTAGGCTGGCAGTAGCCTTTGGGCAAGGCCTCGCGCGCTGTTTGTCCTCCGAGCAGGGTCTGATTAATAGACAAGGCGATGTGCGCTTACAGCAGTGATCGCTGGACTGAGCCGCGTCAGCGGCGAGGCCTTTGCTAACTTGCGGAGCTCATTAATATTGGCATATGTAACAGACTCTTACATTATGCAGCAGTTATATCATGGTTACCATGGCAACCATGAATCCGCCCCACACCAAAATCAATAGGCTTCATCCTCTTTCCTTAATACACCTTCATACCAAATAAGAAAATGATCGGACAAGAACTCGGACCTGTAGAGCGTTCACATGGTAATCTTAACTATTTCTTTATATCATGGTTATCATGGTTACCATGGCAACCAGGACTCCGCCCCACACCAAAATCAATAGGCTTCATCCTCTTTCCTTAATACACCTTCATACCAAATTAGAAAATGATCAGACAAGAACTCGGATCTATAGAGCGTTCACAAGGTAATCTTAACTATTTCTTTATATCATGGTTACCATGGCAACCAGGACTCCGCCCCACACCAAAATCAAAAGGCTTCATCCTCTTTCCTTAATACACCTTCATACCAAATTAGAAAATGATCGGACAAGAACTCGGACCTGTAGAGCGTTCACAAGGTAATCTTAACTATTTCTTTATATCATGGTTACCATGGCAACCAGGACTCCGCCCCACACCAAAATCAATAGGCTTCATCCTCTTTCCTTAAGACACCTTCATACCAAATTAGAAAATGATCGGACAAGAACTCGGACCTGTAGAGCGTTCACAAGGTAATCTTAACTATTTCTTTATATCATGGTTACCATGGCAACCAGGACTCCGCCCCACACCAAAATCTAAAGGCTTCATCCTCTTTCCTTAAGACACCTTCATACCCCAAATTAGAAAATGATCAGACAAGAACTTGGACCTGTAGAGCGTTCACAAGGTAATATTAACTATTTATTTATATCATGGTTACCATGGCAACCAGGACCGCGCCCCACACCAAAATCAATAGGCTTCATCCTCTTTCCTTAATACACCTTCATACCAAATTAGAAAATGATCGGACAAGAACTCGGACCTGTAGAGCGTTCACAAGGTAATCTTAACTATTTCTTTATATCATGGTTACCATGGCAACCAGGGCTCCGCCCCACACCAAAATCAATAGGCTTCATCCTCTTTCCTTAATACACCTTCATACCAAATTAGAAAATGATCGGACAAGAACTCGGACCTGTAGAGCGTTCACAAGGTAATCTTAACTATTTCTTTATATCATGGTTACCATGGCAACCAGGACTCCGCCCCACACCAAAATCAATAGGCTTCATCCTCTTTCCTTAATACACCTTCATACCAAATTAGAAAATGATCGGACAAGAACTCGGACCTGTAGAGCGTTCACAAGGTAATCTTAACTATTTCTTTATATCATGGTTACCATGGCAACCAGGACTCCGCCCCACACCAAAATCAATAGGCTTCATCCTCTTTCCTTAATACACCTTCATACCACATTAAAAAATGATCGGACAAGAACTCGGACCTGTAGAGCGTTCACAAGGTAATCTTAACTATTTCTTTATATCATGGTTACCATGGCAACCAGGACTCCGCCCCACACCAAAATCAATAGGCTTCATCCTCTTTCCTTAATACACCTTCATACCAAATTAGAAAATGATCGGACAAGAACTCGGACCTGTAGAGCGTTCACAAGAAAATCTCTGCGGCGGACGCGGCGGCGGCGGCGGCGGCGGCGGCGGCGCGACGAGGCCAAATCCATAGTATCCCCCGAAGTGGTTCGGGGGATACAATAATATACATTGCATCAACCATTCATCACTTTTTGCACATGTCAACAAAGTTACTAGTTCCCTTTAACTCAAAATGAAATATTGCCCAATACTTTTTTTTCTTCAAATTTCAATATGAATACTAGGTTTTTCCTTTGTGCAGGTTTACAGTGCTTCGCAACACAACACCTAACTAAATATTTACTAATCTCCATGAATGAAATAATCAATATGAATGTATTGCATCTCTATTTGATTCATAAGTCAAACAAAATTGTAAAAACAAAAAAATTGGTACAATCATAAGTGTTAAAGCAAGTGTAACAGAACCAGCAATCAATATATTTTAGAGCAACTTTTCAAACTTGCCTGCATAAAATAAGCACTTAATTACTCAGTAATACATTGAACATGAATGTTTTATATTGACAATTATGAGAAATTATGGGGGGAGGGGGGGTTTCATGATTTTTGGTGGCTCTATTTGGCATTTTGAGGTCTAAATTACCCCAAGCCTACACTACAGCTCCAGTGTATTTTTTCCCCCTCCAAACTGAACATTTCTGATTGCATGTCCACATACCTGATCATTTAAATCCAGTCTGCTGAATTCCGTGATCTTCTTTGCAAACTTGGCCAGGCTTTCGATGATGGCTATCAGAGTCCCTTGTAAGAACTTTAAGACTGTCTCTCTCCCTTGTAGATGCTTCATCGATTTATTATCGTCCTTTTTACTCTGCGGTACGGGGAAAACATAACAAATTTATGAGAATGAATCAAATCAAAGGAAAATGGACCGATTAATATCAATTAGACTTCAAAGAATACCACCTGAAGGCACTTTTAGAGGTAATCAAGGAAAATTAGATGTATATATATATATATATGTAACTCCTTCCCCATGAATACTTGAGTACAAAGGGCCGAGAGATTGGCTTGCCAATGACCTGAACTGGATCTGTCTTTAATCACACGGTCCCCGTGGCCTAGTGGTTAAGGCATCAGCGTTCCAAGCCGGAGACCCAGGTTCGAGTCCTGGCGGAGACCAATTTTTCGACCAGTGCCTTTTTTCATTTGGTGAATTAAAAGGAGGAACATTGCTTATTAAGCTACGCCTACTATTATTCTTCCTTCTCAATCATTTATGAATACTCCTTGCAATTATTTATATATTGGAAGAAACTGAAGCTGTATGTTCTCACTCTATTGTGATCCAGCTGAAGTAAAGGCGGCTTGCATTGTTCGTAACTCCTTCCCCATGAATACTTGAGCACAAAAGGCCGAGAGATTGGCTTGCCAATGACTTGAACTGGATCTGTCTTCAATCACACGGTCCCCGTGGCCTAGTGGTTAAGGCATCGGCGTTCCAAGCCGGAGACCCAGGTTCGAGTCCTGGCGGAGACCAATTTTTCGACCAGTGCCTTTTTTCATTTGGCGGATTAAAAGGAGGAACATTGCTTATTAAGCTACGCCAACTATTATTCTTCCTTCTTAATCATTTATGATTACTCCTTGCAATTATTTATATATTGGAAGAAACCGAAGCTGTATGTATTAGTTTACTTCTCGCTTATATATATATATTCACTGAACTCCCTGACAAAAGTTCTTTGACCTTCGTAATTTTTGATATCGTTGACTTTTACCCTTCCATTTCACTTGAGCTTCTATCCGCTTGTCTAAAATGGGCTAAGACATTCACCATAATAGACGAAATGGAGATACACACCATTATGCACGCAAGGAGAACGCTCTTATGACAACAACCACAAAGCATGGGAGAAGCGGGAGGGGCGGAAACAATTCGATGTTTCTATGGGAGCGTATGATGGAGTTGAAATCTGCGAACTTGTTGGGGCTTACGCGCTATCCCAGTTGAAAAACAAATTGAACACATCCAGTGTAGGCCTTTACCGGGATGACGGGCTTGCAGTACTCAGAAAGGCGTCGGGTAGCAGAGCTGATAGGACGCGAAAAACCTTGATTAGCATCTTCAAGGACCTCGGCCTCCGGATAACCGTCGACACCAACCTCAAATCAGTGGACTACCTCGATGTAACGCTAAACCTAGAAACCGGCACCCACCAACCTTACAGGAAGCCAAACGACAACCCCGTATATGTCCACCGGGATTCGAACCACCCCCCTCCTGTAATAAAGCAGATACCTCAGGCAGTTGAAAAGCGGTTATCCGCCTTGTCCTCAAGTGAGGAAATATTCCGCAAAGCAGCACCCCCATACCAGGAAGCACATAAAGAAAGCGGATACCACGAAACTATCGACTACAGAAAAGAGAACAAAGATGAGAGAGACAAGAAGAAAAACAAAAGAAACAGAAACATCACGTGGTTCAACCCCCCATATAGCGCAAATGTCAAAACCAATGTTGGGGGGAAATTTCTGAAACTACTAGATAAGCATATCCCCAAGGGGCACAATCTAAACAAAGTATTCAATAGAAATACTGTAAAAGTCAGCTATAGTTGTATGAAAAACATGGACGCCATTATTAGAACCCACAACCAAAAAATCATCAATCAGTCTAAACCTCCCGCAACCAATCCCAAACCCAAATGCAACTACAGGCAGAAACCTCAATGCCCTTTGAGGGGAAATTGCCTGGAAACGGCAATTGTCTACAAGGCCACCATCCGCCATGGAACCAAAGAAAAACACTACTTTGGGCTCGCGGGGGGCACCTTCAAGGACAGATTCAGGAACCACGTAAAGTCCTTGAAGCATGACAAATACAAGAATGAGACGCAGCTGTCCAAATACATTTGGGAGCTAAAGCGTGAAAACACCGACTACACGCTGACTTGGGACATCGAAAAAAAGTCAAACTTGCAAATAAGAAAAAGCGGCTTGTGCAATCTTTGCCTAGAGGAGAAATACGTTATTATTCGAAATAAGGAAGCACCAAACAAAAGATCGGAACTAATATCAAAGTAATAATACCGGCGTGAAACCGACGGTAGCAGACTCCGCACTTTTAAGGTACGTCTATCATTGCTCTGCTAATCGCGGCATTGAGCACTCTTGATGTTCCTCAACACATTACTTACCGTACCTAGATATAAATATATATATCCAATAACAATAATAAAAATGGTGGCTACTTACATCCCATGTTTTAATGCTTGCGGCGCATCATTATAATTTTGGCTACATCGAGTTGGATCTGCATTATTATGTATGTTGGCAATTCCACATGAAACACAACATGGACCTCAAAATGTTAACTTTTGTATAGGGCTAAAAAAAATACATATCAAATGAAAGAGTATAAATTACTCTCCTCTACAAGAAAATTTAAACAGTTTTAACCATGTGGCTTTATATTGCATGTAAATAGTTGTTCAAAGAGGGCGCACTGGAAATAATTTCTTTAGGGTAAAAATCGACAACATTTTGCATTCATTTGATAAAACAAGATCAAACATTATGATTTAACAAATGCATGTATAAAGAACATCTTTACCACTTGCGACTTGGACAATGAAAACAAAATTCTGACTTTCGTCAATATGCAAAGTCGCTCAACCATAAAAGGACTGAGGGGCTAATTCCCCCCCCCCCCCCCCCCCCCGCTTCCTCGATTTTCGCGATGACTCTCCAAAGTGAAAAATGGTTACACTGCGTCACTTGATGGCTATTTTTTCTTTAGAGTCTTGTGCATCTTTTGATACTAAATTTGCACACATCTCAACATCATGTCATTTCCAGATCGCATGTCACACACAAAAATGCAACAAAAGTGCATTTTCCAATTAACTTGTGTGTAAAATATTCATGATAATATTGAAAGACGCAAAACTCTCTATTTCCAGCTGTAAAAACTTAATTTGGATATGAAATACCTTTTGATAAGCACTTATGACACAAAATCAAATAAAAACCAAAAGACAACCGGAAAACATAATGCCTCCAGCATCTTCGTTAGCGGATGAGGCGTAAAAACTAACCTCTCTGAAGTTTGACTCCTTTGACCAAGCTGGCACCATCTGGCATAGCAGCGTTCTGACCAATCCGCATATCACAGAAGTTTAAAGGGACTTAGTAACATTGTCCAAATCCTCAAAATAAAATTTTAATTCTAGCGGTTCCGTCATACCTTGTTGTATTCGTATTAACAATAAAATCATGGGACAGGTTTCGGTTTTTCAAATTTTCCTTTCGTTACAAAGATATGTACGATCGAAGTATTCAGATAAGAAACACTCCGGGCGAGTTTTTCATCCCTGTACAAAGTGAATGCAGTGAGTTAGTGAATATCACCCAATATCACTTTGCATTTTCGCTCATTACTTGGCTATGCAATGTCCATTTGACTTGAAATTTTCACACAATACCCTGTGGACATATGAGATACCAACACTATACAGGGCCATTCTTGGTCACGTGTGTGACCCAAAACATAACAAATTTTGAAATGGGATGCTTATATTTCAGTAAGTATGAGACTATAATGATTTTTACTTCATATGTGACTTGAATATGTTGTAGTCTTTCAAACTTAACACAAAAGATTTTATAAGGATTACGTAACTCAATGTCAGAGGTCAAATGGCATGGGTCACGTGTGTGACTTCGCACGGAGCGCTTTTTTTATAACTAAATTTCATTTGGAAAATTCTTTAAAATATGAATAGCTATAATGTTCATCTTATTACCAGAGAAGTACTATACATTTGTAAGTACAACAATAGCAATGAATGAGAATTATATCAAGCCGTTGTTTTTTATAGTACTTAATTATGTGGCAACGTCTGGTCACGTGTGTGACATTTTGGGGTGGTCACGTGTGTGACATGTACAATATGAATGGAAAAATGGGAATTTTATAATATCGAGATTAGAAAAGAATGAAAGGTTGAATTTTTACAAAGTTGGTATCAACCTGTACAGGAAAGTGAGAAGAATGAGCTTGCTAATTATCCTTTTGATATCTTGATTATTTTCTGAATTATGATTATTAGAAAAATATTGAAATATGTAAATTTATGCAAATGAGTAAAAAAGTTTCATTTTAAACTTCAAATCATGTATTTCATGAAACTTTACACATGGATCATTCCAAAAATGGAACAAAACTACAGAAAAATAAAACTTCAATTTTTCCGAAAAAGTTTCACTTTTCAAAGAATGGCCCTACATTGCATCAACCATTCATCATTTTTGCACATGTCAACAAAGTTACTAGATCCCTTTAATGCACCCCCAAGATGCATATCTGTGTAGGCCCTTAGAAAAGAATACAAGACAAATTTGCTTACCTCTCGGACATGCGAGTCCTTTGACCGCGTTGACCTGGCACCAACTGGCATGGCCGTGAACTGACCAATCCACATGGAGGAGAAAATACTGTGGATGCGCTCCGTCAGCTCCCTGATCTCCGCCCGGTGCTTCTCCTCCTCCGTCGCCTCCGTCTTCTCCTCCTTCATCTCCTCCAGGAGACGCATGCGCTCCTCCCGTGGCATGCGGCCAAACCTTGAGGCTATACACATGAATGCAGGCAAAATCTTAGCATATACTTATAATAACTTATGAGTCGATATAGGGCCTAAATTTTCGATCCTAGCAGAATCTTCTTCAGAGGCTATAAAATGATTTTATAGCCTCTGAAGAAGATTCTGCTAGGATCGAAAATTTAGGCCCTATATCGACTCATTTTATTACCCGGCATTATTATAGTAGATAAGCAGTTTTCAGCAGTATTTTTGCATCATTTATAATAACTTATGCTGATCTTACATGGCTCTGTCATGCTGTAGGAACACAACATAACATATTTTTCCCAAAGACACTTTGTTGTACACATTTTTTTCTTACTCGTCATTACTTCAACCAAGTTTACGATACAGTATGTTCTGGTATATATTATATCAAAAGGGAGTTAAAGAATACCGCAGACAGTTATATACTGTTAACTTTCATGGGACTGTTTTTAATTTGGGTATAGGTTCTTAGTTATTGAATACTGGTCAGTTTCAGCTTAGTACATTTTTCGCAAAAAGAAACAAATACCTTTTACGGTTTAGCCATCATGGTGCTGTTTTTGTTTTAATTGAAATATGTTGTTGCAAGTACATGTACTATCAAAGGAACTCACCATCATGTGACATCCCAACCAGCGTGCACTTCTGAAAGCGACAGTACTGGCATGTGTTTCTCGTCTCTATGTTGATCTTGCAGGGCTCCGTCTTGACGAGGGGACATGGCTTGTAGACCAACTTCATTCTGTGCGTCCTCCTGAAGAAACCCTGCAAGGAAAGAACAGTCATTTATATTTCTGGTCAGTTTCTCTATACAACATGTCCCAAAATTAATTACAAAAGTCATGTGTCCATTTTCGTTCACAATGGGCAATCAGTGTTATAATGCACTGGTTCCTAAATTTAGGAACCAGTGCACTATAACACTGATTGCCCATTGACCAACAAATCATTCGCATGGGCATATCTCGGCCAATACGTAACCTATTCCTTTGATTTTCGGTATTTGAACATTATTTGTTATGCTCTTTCTGAAAATGAAGTCCAAATTTGAAAATTCTAAAAAAAATGTTTATGACATCATTTATGACATCACACTTCACCACTCTATACACAATTTTCCACAGCATGCACAGTACACTTTTCTTACCTTAGTATAATTTCATTTGGTCATTGTGTGTGGTGTTAATGTGCATTATGATTGACTGAAAAAATTTGCTATACAAGTTTATCCAATTGCTATACAAAAATTATTTTGTATAGCAGATTTGCTATGCAATTTTTGGGCTGGAAATTATTCCCTGGGTAGTCTGTGCACCTATTAGAGAAGCAAGAAAAGTGGTCATTGTAGACAGGTGGCCTCTATAGCACAAGTGCTAAACCAAATTGATTCTCCAACTTCTCTTACATGTACATGATTATCAAAAATGTTTCTGGTGAGGTTTAATTCATGGATGGAAAAATGCTTGTTAATCCAATGAAATAGTCCCGGGGGGGGGGGGTACTCAGATTATAGTCGGACGGGGGTGTGCGGCTGAGACCTCCAAACCCATATCTAAGGGTCCTTTTGCGAAAAATGGACCCATGTCTAAGGATTTTTTTCGCCTGCGGCGCATGTTTTGGCTGTATTTCCCGCAAATTTTGTGGTTTTAAGTTAGCGAGCGTAGCGAGCTTGAAAATTTTTGCAATTTCACATCGGCAAATCCCAAAATCCTGTATATAAAAGGGGAAATACGAAAAAAGGGACCCATGTCTAAGGATTTTTTTGATGAAAAGGGGACCCATGTCTAAGGATCTTTCTTGAAAAAGTCACCCTTCCCAGCGGCACATCCCCGTATACCCAATATACGTGAGTACCCCCCCCGGGGAAATAGTTGGCATATTCAGAAGCACAACTAATTCCTCAGTGAGGAAAACAAAAATTAAATCAACGTTCATTACTGATCTATCGGGTGAGAGAGAGAGAGAGAATTGGGCATTATGTCAAGTTTTTGCTTAATATAGTTAAATGCATACCTTATTGTTGGTCAAAGCCTCTATGTAAAGCAAAACATTCAGATCAGAATTATTTTTTATTTTTGGTAGTATTTATCAAAAATTGAAGAAGAAATGCAAAAAATGACTTAGCGTCCTTTTCTCCCTCAACTGACAAACTACGTCTCTTACCTTGCATCCTTCACATGAGTGCACCCCATAGTGGAACCCTGACGCCTTATCCCCGCACACGCGGCACTTCACACTCAGCTCCATGTAGTCAAGGTATTTATCACATCCTGTACATGCATGTACACGTAAAAAATAAGAAAGAAAATGGGTTGGAAAGAAAACGAAGACTCATTTTTACAAAACATCAGGCTGTTTAATAGTTTAAATACAAAATATCATGCTGTTTAGTTTACTAAACACAGCAGGAAAGTATTAAACAAATATACCATGCACTGAGAGCCTCTAGTTGAAATTATGGATTCCGAGGTGACAGGAAAAGCACTATGTTCTGAGGGTCGTAGACCCGAAGAACATAGTGCTTTTTCTGTCACCGAGGAATCCATAATTTCACTAGTGGCTCGAAATAGTGCATGATATATTTGTTTTATATCCTTCGCATAATCATACTCATCGCAAAAATAAATGATTTCAATTAAATTAAAGAAAAATATAAAGAAAAACAAAACATTGATCATGGAACCATCACTGGACTGACTATGTTCTGTTTGTTACACTGACCCCCTTTGCGCAATAGTCCTAGCGCAGAGCGCGTATTGCGCTATCTTTCCATTCATGGTTACGCGCGCCTTAACAACTAATGCGCACCCAAATGCAAAACGCGCGCATCAAAGTGAATAATTAACCTGCTTTACATACTACACACGTACGTGTAATTGTATGGAGAAAATAGCAATTCGTACATTACACATACAGCTAGTGCAGTGCACACCGCGGCAATTGTTAAATGATGAATTAGTGTCACGACCACATAAGGACAACGATGCACAATGTGCACCATTGTCAGAATTTTTAAATTTGAATACCGCTACGTTATACATGAAATGCATCTCTAGAATATTCTTTGGAACTTATTGATATTCGCGGGTGAAAATATGCTGTATTTCTTTTTAAATAACTCTTTGAGAAATCTCGTCGAGCATCTTTCGCATGCTAAAACAAGACCTCTGCTCGCAGGGAAGTTTTATAACACGCATCTCTATGGGCTCAATATGATCACCCGGCATCTATGACGTCATTCATGGAATAGCATTTACTTTTCCATGAATGACGTCACGCATAGCACATTTTTCTCCATGGGCATTACTATGTTAGGTCACATGACGCTATGTAGACCAATCACTGAACAGGATTTCATTCATGTAGGATATAATATTAAATAATATATATTTGTTCCCTTTCCTGGACTGCTTAGTAGCTACTCCACACACGTGACACGTGAACCATTCAAGCGATGACAAACATTTGTGGAAATCGATCAGTATACAAGAAAAAAGTCTTTAGTATATATATGCTAGGCAATGACAAGGTAAACTGAGCACTTTATATCTAAATTCTGGTTTAAAATTTGAGATCAAACAAATAATACCAAACTACATACTTACAAACTCTTAAATTTTCATTGGACCACAGTGTCTATTGAAAAATATGCTATGACTATTGCCCATGGATATCTACTATCATTTGACATTATACATAATTCACATTCATAAATGATATAATATCAAATCGTGTGTTCTGGAATTTTACTTGCCCTAGCCTAGCCACACTTAGGTACATTACATTTACAGTAGCATTGTGTGGAGATCAACCTCTTCCGCCTGCTGCACTATCCAAAACATAAACAAATTTTGTCGGCCGATATCTCACTAAATTTACCAGCAAATGCAAACAAACTTTCGTTTATGTGATCCCTAAGCCAAGGCTAAGCATACATTGATAATAATTACCGACTTTGTAGTTTGTTGTTTTGAACTGAAGTGAAGATTGCAAAATGTAGAAAAAAGGGATTATTTCCAGTCTGTTTTCATTACCGATGCATCCTAACACACAACGTTCAACTGATGAACAGTAAAGTGTATGAATAGGCAGTATTGGTAATCTCCCGTGTATTACCATATATTGCGTGTAAATGGTCCAAGACCAAGTCCAAGTGATATGTATCGATCTACACAAAACCCAACACAATTAACAGTATATGGGGCACAAGCATATAACACTAAAGAAAACAAGTGAATAAATTGCGCAAATGATGCATTTTCTCAGAACTAATACATTTACTCACCACTAACGAGCTCTTCTATGTTTTCATTCCATCAAGTGGAACTCAAGATGCCACAATAATGTGGTATTCCGTCGTTGAAAATGGTCATATAACACGCAAGTGAAGTACAAAGTACACCGGAAGTCCGGAATTGGTCGCTGGTACTGGTACTGGTAGGTGACTGGTACCTGCATGGTATGGTAGTGGTCGCCAAAAGTAGCCCATCCCAATCACTTTTGTTGAGTCATTGTGTGTGCTACTCATATTGATCGTTTTAAAATATTTTTTTATTGAGAGGTGTTATTGTCGCCAAAGTGTGCCAAATATTTTGTTTGTTTTTTATCTTGTTTATACAGGGATAGTTGAGTTTTGGTATAGAGGGCGGGGGGCGTCGATCACGGGGGGGATGTGGGGGATATAATTATCCCCCCCCCCCCCAATATTTCAGGTGGGGGGAATGGCCTGTATTATCATCCCCCCCCCCCCCCCCCTCAATATTTGGGGTTCGAAAATATATAATAACATTATAATTATAAGAAGCAGTGTCCCCTCTCATGAATGGAAGTTGTTACTAAAGTCTTCTTTAAACCACTTTTTGATAGGAATGCTAAACTGCCCAAATCCAAAATTTTCCGGGGCTGCGCCCCTGGAACCCCCATTAAGGTTATTTGACCCAGTCCCAGCCTTGTACTCATTAAATAGTTTTATTCAGGACTTCTCTCTTGGCAAACTTTCAGGCGATCCTGGCCCACTGTGCGTCTGCGCTTCGCTCACTAAAATTGAGCTAACTATTCAATAGATTTCTGGATATTACGAATCCCAAAGCTTCCGGGGGCTTCGCCCCCTGGACCCCCAATAAGCTTTCCAATGTGGGTATCCCTTGACTTATTCTATTCAGGGTTCCATCAGGATGATTGCAATCGACAGTATTTATCTATCAGGCTAAAATTCATCCATACTTGGACAGTGCCCTCATCATAGCAGGAGCTTGGAATGTGCACGTAATAATCTTCCAATCTCTAAACAGCTAAATATTTACATATAGACAACATATTTATATCTGGATATTACAAATCCCAAAGCTTCAGGGTTCCATCAGAATGCTTACAAATAATTTTATCTATCATGCTAAAGTTCATATTGGACAAAGCCCAGCTCATAAAATGATGCTTGCAATGTACACTTAATAATCTTCCAATTTCTAAACAGCTGAATTCAAAAGCTTTGGGGCCCCCTAACCCCCCCCCCCCCCCCCCACCCCCCTCAGCCATAAAACCCGGGCACGCTGCTGGGTTGTCGCTTCGCTCCCTCGCCAGAGATGGTCAAAATGACGAATCATCCCCCCCAATGGCGAGAAGAAATCGACGCCCTTGCACAAAATTATGTGTTGTGAGTAATGAAAAACTCAAACTGGGGTCAAACTCAAAAGAGCATACAATTTGAATGACAGAATAAACTTTATTTTATCAAAATCGATTCAGAAATGGCTGAAATATCCATAAACATAACCATTTGTAATACACAATTATTCAAGAATTTTGAACCAGCTGTTAAAAATGTTTTTAAAATGCTCGATCCTCTTTTCAAAAATTTACAAACGACGTTTTTAACTTAGTTGTTGATTATCACTCTATGTTATCACTATTTCAATAAAACACCACATGCACAACTTGTTTAAATATTATAATGGTTGAAACCGATGAGTGTTTAGGGAGCGCCCTCTTGAGTTTGAACGGCACATTTTTAATGATAACAGGCTTTTTACTTAGTCATTAGTAATGGTTCATTCTTCTCGAGCATGGTGGAGTTATGTGTAATGTTATTGTGCATGTTTCGATTACTAAAATTCAGATTGACCAAAACTGTACTCTCTTTACCAGAACTCAACTATCCTTTTAATGTAAATATATAATATATATTATTTTTAATATTTGCGCATAGTATATGTATTTACTTGTTGTATCTTTGTATTTCTCCCCGTGAGGGGCAGAAATAAAATTCATTGTCATTGTCATTGTCATTGTCATTGGACAAAAAAATTGATACTTTTAATATCTTTTACAGTCATCATCCATTGCCATACTTCTCGACCAATCACCTGACTTTAGTAAGCATGCAAGAGCTTGTTAAAGTGCGGGCCGATGATATCGGCCCGAACTTTTTTGGTGGCGGAACCTGTGCCGATTAATTGAATGATACACTGGCGTACTGGTGGGGGGTCATGGGGGGCGCTTGCCCCCCCCCCCCCCCCCCCCCAAAAAAAAATTTTTAATCACAGCTTTTCTCTAATTCGATAACAGTGATTGAAAGAAAAGAGTATTTCTTTAGACAAAAAAACTCAGATTTTACTTCATGTCAAGTCAAATTTCCTTCCAAGTATGCACCAGATTGCATAATTTCAACTAAAACATTGCAAAAGCACCTTTACCGTGCACCCACCTACCATCACACCCTCCCATCACCCTTCCCCCTCTCGGTTATCGTTTCGCTCCCTCGGTAATCGGTCTTGTATACGTCTGGAATACAATGTTCATGTTGTTTTGTCATACATCATGAAAATTGAAAATACAAACTTTGAAAAATAGTGAAAAGTTTAAGTGTTCAGGCAAGTAAAATCTCAGATAAAGAATGTCTGGAATCAGGCAAATATGTTAATATTAATCTCGATTTGAGTCAATTTAATTTGTAATTCATCTTGATAAAGTTTTCAGGTCTTTTGGGTTTGTGATGTGTTTAGTCACTTTTTTCCGTTTGTCGCCTTGATGAGCGCGATCACCTTTCCATCCATTGTCCATGCCTGCTCAACGGATGGACACCTGTCTGTAGGTCGCTCTCAGGAGATCGAGCTTTCGGTTGGTCAGGTCCTCCGTGATGCTGATACCTGACCCCTTCAGATCGTTCATCCTGGTCGTGAGAACTTGGCGACCGCGATAATTCGTAAACTTTACGAGTATGCAGGGGGTGTTTCACAAAGATCCTAAGTTGATCTTAGCACTAAGATGGTCTTAAATATTATGGAAAGCCACTAGTGTCTTGAAACAGTTTTGTAAAAGTTATGTTTGAAATGCATAACATGTTGATTAAAATCATATATCAAAGAGATTCATGATCTTCACATAAAATTCATGAAATTTCTTTGATAATTAGAAAATATATATGATTTGAATCAACATTTTATGCATTTCAACTTTACAATCTTTTACAAAACTGTTTCAAGACACTAATGGCTTTCCATAATATTCAAGACCATCTTAGTGCTAAGATCAACTTAGGATCTCTGTGAAAATCCCCCTGGTCTGCTTATGAATAAGAAAATAACATTGGAAATGTATTGATTATGCATATTAAATTGCATATTATTATAAGTATATAATTTGGAGGAATACAAATTCACTTTTTAAAAATAATCAAAATAATTATATATGTGTATGAGTGTTTCTGAATCCCCTTTGGCCTAATATCGCCTTTAATATAATCTAATACACAGCGAACTACGTCAATTCAATTTTTTTTTTAATATAACTAGAAGGCCGACAAAGTCAGCATACCCACGCCTCCCATTAGCCCTGTTCTACCCCTTCGTCGGCCTCAACCCTGTTTTGCTTACCGATGCATCCTAAAAACATAGTGATCAACCGTTGAACAGAACGAGTGTATGAACTGTATGTTTATCTTAAGCGTATAAGTTTAAATTGCATGTAAATTGTCCACTTGAGAGGATCATCACCATTGTTCTGGTCATTGGGCCAGGATGTGTGCATTAATGCCATTAATTATTATTTTGCGACTGCAACTGGCGAACTGCTGTTGCTTGCGGCGCGGCAGCCCCATGGCGAGGCAGTGTACAAAATTATTGACAATGAGACTGCACACTGTTTTACTTTTGTATAATCAATCCATTTTCCCCTATTTTCCTGATTCTAACCAGTCTAGATGTATTCAATATGTAAAAATGAACATCTGTTCATCTTCACATTAGTGTCGGGTCAATAATAATTATTAAATAAATAAATGTATTTTTCGGAAACTTACCAATTTCTTGGCGCTTCAAAGTTCAGATCAGCGTGTTGCAATTCAATTCCGTTCCGTATTAATTAACCCGGAATCGAAAGTACCGTACCATAACATATGGTACCGTGCGCGCGATCGCGATGCACACCTGGACTAAACTTGTTAGTTGCTGCTCGAGATTCAGCGAGGTTACCGTACCGCGCCTATAACGTGCAGATATTATTTAGGCACACACGTGCATTAAATACATACTCAAACTTCAAGGTTCCACAGAATTTGCAGGGGTCAACCAATCATCACCAAAATCTAATCGATTCTTCCATGTCACTATCCAAACATTCCCTGAAAATTTGGTGCAAATCCGTTCACCCGTTCTCTAGTTATCTTGTACACAAACAAAAAAAAAAAAAAAAAAAAAACAGACAAACAAACAAACAAACAAACAAACAAACATACGGAACCCTTTACATAACCCCCTGCCGATTTCATCGGCGTGGGTAATAATACAAAATAAAATAAAAAAACAAGCATAAAATAACCACTACTGAGATGCAGGCGAGTTCGGTGGATTGAGACATATCTTGAGTATTAGTACTTCCCAAAATCCCCCTTGACATTAAAATGGTTGGTTTTAATTCCATTTTAAAGTTCATTGAATAAAACATGTAAAATGAGAATCATATTCCTTTTCAAATGCTCTCATAGTTGGAAAATTTGATTTCAAAATAATTTATTCATAAGTTTACTTTGCCGGGGGACATCTTGACTTTTTAGAAAAAATTAAAATAATGCTTATAGACTATTTGAAAAAATTAAAATAGGTTTTTTCAATAGAGTGTTGATGATATCTCTGTTTAAGGCTAAAACCAATGAGTTTTTAGAGAGCGCCCTCTTGTGTTGTAACGGCTCTTTTTGAATGATAACGGGGTTTTTACTTAGTCGTTTGTAATTGTGTATACCTTTCGAGTATGGTGGTGTTATAACTATTAGTTTATGCCGTATAATGGTGCAGGTTTTGGTTACTAACAAGTAACCAAAGTTGACCAAGTTGACCAAAACTCAACTATCCCTTTAAATGGCAGGCTTGCACTGTGCTGGGCTGCGTGCAAACATGTTCCCGGCATTTCTTTATTATGTATATTATGAACCACACACAAAATAATGCATCGTAATAAAGTATGTTACTATCAACTATATACTCGACGACTGGATCATGGAAACTAATTTCATTTTCACTCTATATGATACCCTATTCATTTGTTTTTTTATCTAAACCTTTGTTCAGCTTAATCCTATTAATATTCGCTCATCAAATTTCACTTATACCATTTGTGCGGAAATCCATTAACTTGACTTATTTCCTATAAACATGGGTGTACCGCGCTGCACAGTTTTTGCCCGGGTTTGGGGGGGGGGGGGGGGGGGGGTGGTTGGGTGAGGGTTGAGGTGTGTTGCTTAAATACCATTCTGACCATCATTGTTGACCTGAAAAGCGCAAACATGGCATGATTTTGCCAGATAATTACATTTTTGCCCGAATATATTGACGCGAGATTGGCCAATTATAAATGGGTGAGTTTGCCCGAATGAAATATGATTGTGCATGAATATGGCTTACGATTTTGCCCTCCCAAATAGCATGGCTTTGCTCGAATTTGACGTGTGTTTCGCCCTTTTTTTAGGGGGCTGCATGCACCCTATAGCCCCTTGCCTAGTATGCCAATACCTATTGAATTCAGATCTGCTCATTTTCTTTCAAGATAATCAGCATTGCAATTATTTTCAAATAACATTGATGAAGCTGATTGAGAGAGAAAACAACTTCTATTTATCATTGACTATTCCTCAGTACACAAAGTTGAAGGTCGTTTATTCTAGTTTGTATTCGAAAAATATATTTCCTCAAGTAAAAATATTCTTATCGGATAAGCGTTTGTTTTTTCTTAAATAAGTTTCAATTTTATATAGAACAATAACGTTTCTTTTTCCATAATGACACATACTATCATGGGAGTTAAACATATGAGATACAGTTTTGCAGTCGGAACAATCCACAAGAATCCCTTACATATAAAAATAATATTGTCACAATTATGATAATACTCGTACCATACTAAGTCGATGTTATTAGTATAATATTTTAGTTTTTAGCATGTGTGGTTATATACTTTGTTACAAAAGCAAACATGGTATTGTACATCTGGAATCTTTTAATTCTTGTTATATTTTAGTAATATTTTTAGCCGTTAGCTTACAAATATTGTTAATAATGTGTGGTTACATTGATACAAAAGAAAAAAACTGGTGTAGAATACGTACTTGGAATCATCGACTATCAATTGTATATTCAATATACCTGCAACAGCTTCTATAGGCAACAATCTATTAATACAGTGTCATTTTCTTAATTTTCACAATCAAATTAATTGGCTGTCGAAGGACAAACTTATAAAGAGAGAAATAATTAGCTTGATTTGTTTTTATACCGCTCAACTGAAAGAAATATAATTTCCACTCCTTCTCTCAAAGATATCGCAGAAGAAATGCTAATTAATGGAAGAGAACAAAATATATTTCTTTGATCTTCTTTAAAATGATTAGCTATAAACAAATTTTGAAACAAGATTATTACATTTTCACCAAGGAAGAGAAGAAGAAGCGTAATTTTCTCTCAAAATAAGCGTGGAAAAGGGGGCAATAATTAGTTTTGATTATTCATATTATTGTTCAACCAGAAGAAAGATATATATTCTCTTTCAAACTCCAATGGGGAAGGAAAGAAGCGCGCTAAATTTCTGTACAAAAGTCGTGAAGAAGCGTTAATTTTCTATATAAATTATATAATCAAGGAGGAAAAGGTCAATAATTATAATTTGGTTGATTTTGTTTTCCTTATTATAGCTACGACCCTGAAATGTTACAGCATTTCTATTTTCATTATGATTAACGAATTTAATTAATCATGTTCATGTGTGTGTATAGGGCAACTAAACATAGGCAATGACTGTGTGTAGATTTCTATCATTAGAATAATAGTTAATGTTGCGTTAAATGGCTCAAAGAAACATTGCAAAAATAGAGGGAAATGCGCATGTGCACAGGTATATAAGAATAATTAGATGTTGTTGTTGTTGTTAAGTGATAAGCAGTTTATGTTTGTACTGTTCGTGCAGTACTTATAAAAGGTATAGCTTGGTATGAAATAATTTCAATTTTGGATTCCCTTAACGTTTGGCGTCTGACTCGCGGTGATATACATCTTCACAACAACGCCTAACCGTTTCGTTATGACCCATGCAAGTTTATGCGCTATGACTGACTGAAATAGTGTTTTAACATGAACGATCTTAGCGGCTCAATATTTTCTTTTGTTTGTCGTTTATTCATATTTCGAACATTTACGCCATAGATAATAGATAGATAATGGAAATAGATGACACTGGCATAGGAGCTAAAGTCCGGGAGCTGAAGTTTCGCTGGTGTGTTTTTGGTTGAATTTAAATAACGAGATCAGTGTGGTCATGTGGTCCCGTTGGAGCAGCCAAGACAGGGTCAAAGAGGTCAAAGATCACGTGGGTACTGGATGTGGTTGCACGTGCCTGATGAAGACGGGAAAAGCAAACAGCAGTAACCCAGCGTCCAGAGGAGTATGTTCACCAGGTAACGATTCCCTCTCTATAACGTGACTTAATGTGTATTATGTTAGCATGTTGCTAGAATGTGTGTGGGTCTGAAACAATAAAATATCAGTACATTTCCCGGACAGGCCCCCTATGAATGTAACACCTAAAGAAAAAGAAAAACAAATCATCGAATATATCTAAAATAATATATTTCTATTATGTCACATTAGTTAGTGCCGTCAGTTGTTGCTGCTAGATGTTGTTGTTTTGTAGTTATGCTAAATACTATTATAAACCGGAACGAAATCCAGATATGCACAGTAGAAACATGAGCGAGATAAAGCGTATCTTTAAGGAAATCACAAGGTATCGGTCAAATTTAATTGTCGGTTTTCTAGTTTTCCTTTTTAAGATTGAATGTAACTGTACTGTATAATGTGCTTCATTCTTTTTTGTTGTTGTTGTTTTTTAGCTTGTTTGATTGTCCTGAGTTGTATCTTTTTTGTTTTAAATGAAATACACTTGAAACTCAAACTTATAAATGATTAACATATTAAAAGATAAATGTACATTCGATACTTTTTATGTACATGTATAGGTGTTCCGTCAGACCAAACTCATGGTACGCGAGGTCCAAACAAAATCAGACCCTTCAAAGACAAACAGTTATATTGAGGCAGAATATCACTTCGAGCAGACTGGCACATGAGACCACGATTCAACCTACGTCAGCACATCGAGTGGTATGCGCGACCAGATGCGCAAAAGAACTGAAAAGGTTTGGCAGAGTCTAATTGAGATGTTTTAAAAGAAGGCAATATTACTGTAATAAACAGACTATTCACATTTGCCCACTAAATAATTGTTAGAGATTAGAATGTTTCGATGTACACAGTGATTTACATACATATAATTCGTTCAAAATAACCTCGCATTTGACGTTAAAGAGGTAGTACAGTTTTGGTAAGGCTGAACTTTAGTAACCAAACCTGGACAGTAACATTATAAACTAATAGTTATAACTCCACCATGCTCGAAAGGTACACAAAATTACAAACGACTAAGTAAACAGCCCGTTAGTCATTCAAAAAGAGCCATTAAAACACAAGAGGGCGCTTTCTACAAAGCCATTGTTTCAACCATTTTTCATACAAAATTATGCATGTGATGTTTTATTGAATAATGATTAAATAGAGAGAGATCATCAACAACTATTTAAAAAACGCTTTTGAAATTTTTTGAAAAAGTGCAAGGCATTTTTTTAATTTTTTGAAAAGAATCATCTTATTATTTGGGCCCCAAATAATTATAAGATCAGATATATTATTAATATTTTAGCCGTTCTGGTCGATTTTGACGCAAATAAAGTGTATTCTGCCATTAAAATTGCATGTTCTCTCAAATTCGACACTCAGTTTTTCATTACCTCTCAAAAAAAATTGTGATGTGCAGCGCCCTCTCTACCAAAACTAAACTACCCCTTTAAAGAATGTAAAATATTTTTTGTATAACTTTTCTGTGGCAAATAATGTCATCCAGATTTAGTTTGAACCACGGTTTGAAATGCACACACGTACAATGTCCTTCCCTTTCAGATTTATTAGTTATCAAAAGTTACATGATTTAAGTTATTCCATAACGAGAAGAATATAAAAATATTATTCTTTATTTACATCTGTGCCAAAACGTGCCTTAAAGCAATTAAGAAGAAAAGTGGTATATTGTGTCGATGAACTCGAACCATCGAATGAGTCGAATGCATTTTCTGTTATTCATTAAGTATCAATCGTACAGTTCATAATATTTTCTTTCCCCATTGGTCCACAGAGTGTATCTACGATCCGAGTAAGTCTTTAGTCGGGAAAACCCATGCCGACGTCGACGATGACGATGACAGGACATCGATGCCGTATCTACGAGTGCGATGATGGACGACGACACGCAGCGTGAACCATTGTGGGTGATCGAGTGGGATGCCCTCAGGGCGGACGGTGGATTCCGTCGTGGACGAAGAGTCGGCAGAAGACATCGCTGATATGAGGCGGTCTAGTGCACAAGACTACGGAGACTTCGAAACGAATCAATTCACTAGAGTAAATCCGAACCATCGATATAGTCGATGTAGAACCCGATCTAAGAATCAAACCTGATCCAAAATAAAGCTCGAGCTGTGGGCCTAATGCAAGGAGCCAAGGTCATGGATGTGATATTATAGTAATAATAAAAACAAGCAGCAGCTGCATATTGCCAGTTGCATACAGTCGGCACAAGGTGATACAGTCGCTACACGCTTGGATGTTATTAATGCCAACAAGGATTGTTCGTTCGCTCACTCGATACTGTGATAGTTTTAAGAACACCCCCCATCTGCTAATATTCGAAAAAGATCACCCATAATTCGGTAGCAAATACAAGCCCTACATAATTAGTTCATTGATTTTATTTCAAAATTAATGAGACAAGCTGTTTTTTCACCAGATCCCGTTGACAACAATAACGCATATAATACAATTACAATACAGTATGTACTAAGTTTCGGGCAATAAACAATTTATTAGGTTAACGCAAAGCACTCATATTTGGGCAAAAAACATTACACTATAATTACCGTTTAGGCAAATTAAGCTCAATTTTTCCGCAAAGATTCGTGAGGATTGTCCGCCATCTAGCGGCTAATGCATTCTTATATTGTAATTTGCGCAAGCTTGTAGCTCGAGTAGATCAGAAATTAAAGCGACTGTATACTACATGGGGTTTATGTTTATATCGGGACTTTATAGTCTACCCCATTTGACCTCTTTACCGAGGAGATCACGTGATAGGTTGAATGCCACGAAATAACAGGATACAGACAGTATAGTACGATAGAGTCGGGATTAAATAAGGAAGTGCTATTTACGACATTGTTTTGGTTGTCCTCCGATCACGAAATGTGACTTCTCCCAATGGTGGAATTAGAAATAAGGATAAATAACTTATGGCAACCGATACTATATATATACGATAAATCGATGCGAAGAAATTATAATTATGGATTATTTGTCTAACGAAGAAGGAGGAGGGACGGGGTGAGGGAAAGAGGGGGGTGGGGGGGGGGGGGGGAGGGGGTCGCTCGGATCTAAATAATAATATGAAATAGCAAAGCCGTTTACTGTCGGTCAATGACCCAATGTTTGATTACTGACGAATATTAATAGTATCCTTTGTGAAAATTAACCAATTCAACAGAAATTCACTCACTTGGAGAGTTTTCACACTTCTCTTGTACCATGAGCTTCGTTTGGCTTATTGCAACATAACAATGAAATGGGTTTTGATTAGTCAAATATCTCCCTCCTAATTATCGGAGATGATTGAGATACTTGCGTCTGTACACGCTTTCGACGACGATCAGGGAAAAATCAGCATCGATTTACTTTTTGTCACTAGGTAAACATAATTCATTTTCTATGAAAATCTCACGTATCATTCTCAAGAATCTTCCAAATGATATTGGATGTATGATCGAAGTCTCAAATACTCACATTAGGGGTAAATAATACAAAGTTAATGGACCACCTTAAAGGGATAGTTTTGGTAAAGAGTACAGTTTTTGGTCAAACTTTAATTTTAGTAACCAAATCTTCACCAGTACATTACAAAACTAATACGTATAACTCGAACCATGCTCGAAGGAATACAAAAGACTAAGTGAAAGACCTGTTACTCATGTAAAAATGAGCTGATAAAACTCAAGAAGGCGCTTCTCTAAAAATCTCGATCGGTTTCACCATATTTAAATAAAAAATATTCGCATGTGATGTTTAGTTGAAATAGCGATTAGATAAGAGGATAATCACACTATTTTTTTTTTTTTTAATTGTAAATTTTGAAAAGAGGAAGCATTAAAATGCTTCAAAATGATTTGACAATACTTGTGGGGCCCCACAAGTATAACAAATTGCTTTGTTTTGTGGA